>AWOL01S0021988.1:5769-27095 GCA_000715115.1 Nicotiana otophora | reverse complement strand
ACAACAACAACAACCCAGTATAATCTCACTAGTGGGGTCTGGAAAGGGTATTGTGTACGCAGACTTTACCCCTACCCTGGGGCAGAGAGGCTGTTTCCGATAGACCCTCGGCTCCTTCCCTCCAAGAACTCCCCACCTTACTCTTAGGGTGACTCGAACTCACAACCTCTTGGTTGGAAGTGGAGGGTGCTCACCACTAGAGCAACTCGCTCTTGTCAGCGTCTCAGAAAATACAACAACAACAACAACCCAGTATAATCTCACTAGTGGGGTCTGGAAAGGGTATTGTGTACGCAGACTTTACCCCTACCCTGGGGCAGAGAGGCTGTTTCCGATAGACCCTCGGCTCCTTCCCTCCAAGAACTCCCCACCTTACTCTTAGGGTGACTCGAACTCACAACCTCTTGGTTGGAAGTGGAGGGTGCTCACCACTAGAGCAACTCGCTCTTGTCAGCGTCTCAGAAAATACAGAAGTTGATAAATTTTATTTCACAATATTAAATGAAGGCATATTTATCTTATGACATCCCGAGAGATCTTATTGACTTACTTCATTATGCATTGCTTTCATATATACATGTATATTGACCCATAATCAGATGATGTTATATACATGTATATTATATGTATATATGGTATGGGGAAAGGTTACGTTATTATATATGCACCAGCCACCTGATCAACCAGCATACGTTAATGATTTTGCCCACTGAGGCCGAGATGATATGATGGGATTCCCTCAGAGGCTTGGTGATGTTATGTACGAATATACCTATGAGTGATATGACATTTATACACATATACATGACACTATGACGATTTCATGATTACTGAGCTATTCAGACTTACAAATTGAGTCCTTTACTCCATGTTTTTTATACGTCTTTTATATTCCTCTTTTTATGCCTTACATACTCGGTACTTTATTAGTACTAAAATTACTTTTTACTGGGGACGTTGCGTTTCATGCTCGTAAGTTCCGATATACAGGTTGACAGTCATCCTAGTACTTGCTCCGGAGTTGCCTATTTGGTAAGTATGCTTTGGGCATGTATTGATTGGTATGGCGGGGCCATGTTCTGACCATTATGATTTTTATGTATTCTTAGAGGCATGTAGACAGATGTCATGTATATGGGTACCTGTATGGCCTTGTCGNACTCTTAGAGGCATGTAGACAGATGTCATGTATATGGGTACCTGTATGGGCTTGTCGGCCTATGGTTTGAGTGTACAAATGATCATGTCGGCCTTATAGGCCCTTATGTCACATGTATAAGTTTCTATATCATGCTGGATCGTACCATATCTACTATTCCTTTACAATTATTCTATTATCTCATGATGGCCCTTCTATCCTATTTACCCATGATGGTGTGATAAACAATATACGTTATGCTGGTACTCGGTTGAGTAAGGCACAGGGTGCTCTTTGCGGCCCTCTGATTTGGGTTGTGATAATAAAGCATTCTAAATCCATAACACAGGCACATAGCATATCCTCCACGATCAGAATGGTGCGCTCGGACTGCCTTTCTGTCTGGAGTTTGAAATGTTCTACTCAACTCAACTTGTGTTCCTAACTCACATTGCACAACTCTCCAAAAATACAATGCAAAGAGCATACCTCGATTGGAGATAATATACAACGGCACACCATAGAGACGAACAATCTCACGGTTATAGTTCTGAGCCAGCTACCCTGAAGAATATGTAGTCACAACCGGAATGAAGTGTGCAGACTTGGTCAGTCTATCAACAATAACCCACACTGCGTCAAATTTCTTCAAAGTCTGTTGGAGCCCAACAACGAAATCCATGGTAATACGATCTCACTTCCACTCTGGAATCTCAAGTCTCTGAAGCAAATCATCCGATCTCTGATGCTCGCACTTCACCTGCTGACAGCTCAAACACCGAGCCACATACTCTACTATATCTTTCTTCATTTTTTTCCACCAATAGTGTTGACTCAAATCCTGATACATCTTGGTGACACCTGGATGCATGTAACACCGCGAAGACCGAGAAACCACGCAAGCAAGTGTCACGCTCCAAACTCACGGTGTGCGACCGGTATGTCTGCGGAGTTACCAGTAGTTACATCCTTTATAAGTTTTAAAATACATAATCTTTCATAGTTTGATGTTGAACGTGTGATACAATTACAACATTACCAATTTGACTTTCCCCATACAAACATACCACTCACACTATGTCTGTGGAGCCCTTATTAGATATAAAAAGAGTACAATGATAGTGCTGGCAACAAGGCTCCAGCCATACCTCAAAACATGGTAATAAAATGAACAAAATATACATGACCCCGAGTGAAGTGGGGCTCACCAAATAAACTGGGAAAAGAGTGTAGTGCTATCTCTGGTGAGTGTCGCCTGCTTTGGAACCACCTGAATACATTAAAGATGCAGCGCCCCCAGCAAAAGGGACGTTAGTACAATTCAATAGTATTAGTATATATGACTAATCACTCTCTCACAGAAACGAATAGTAATGCAAGTAAGGACAGTCATAATATCAGTTAAAACCTCAAACAATTACCAAATATCAAATTAGAGATAAGATAAGTTTTAAATAAATTTCCAAATTTTAAGTTGGGAAATCATGGGTACCGGTGTACCACTATTCTCAATTTTGATTACGATTTCCAACACAGTCACCACCATGTGTGCGTCATGCCATTTGATCATGACCCGATCGGCTAGGACGTCTCATGCGAGACATCAACCAAATCACAATTTTAATTACCATTGTAACACAATCACCGCCATGTGTGCAGCATGGCGTCTGATCACGACCCGATCGGCTAGGCCGTCTCAAGTTATACATCAACCAAATCACAATTTCAATTACAATTCTAACATAGTTACTGCCATATGTGCGGCATGGCGTCCGATCACGACCCGATTGGGTAGGCCGTCTCATGTGAGACATCACCCTTTTCTATCAATCACCCTGTTTCATATTTCTGGCACATCTCTTCATTTCATTGGCACTTATGGTCACAATTATATTATTTCTCTTCGCACATTTACCGTGTTTCATATTTCACATTTTGCATTACGTGATTCGTATTTCATGTTTTGTATTTCATGCACACCTTTTTACTTTCAACCATCGTCATGGATATTTCTATTCAAGACATTTAAGCACACATTTGAGCAAATAGGAGTTTTAGGCACATTACAATTTCTTACACAAGCTTTCATTAGCTTTCCTTTAAAACACAAATTGACGTCAAGGCATTTAGATATGCAAGCCCTACTTTGAACACATTCTCAAATAGTAGTACAACATAACAATATCATTTGATTTACATATTGATCAAGAATGTCTTTTGACACCAACTTATCCGAGTAATCAATTCACAATAAGCAACTCGGGACTTACATGGATATTATGAGGTTAAATTTTAAGATAAGAGTTTAGACAACAGACCTTACTTGAGCTTCCTTAACTCTAAATGTTTCGGAAATCTTAGCAACTTCGATCTATTTTAGAAAAATAGCAAATTGAACAAAAATTAGGAAGATGATCATGCTTCTAGCTCATTTGAGCATTTTATCAAGCACTATGTGTACATTAAGGTTTCAAGGTCCTTTATGGAGGATTCCTTCATTCCACAGCCTATTATTTACTATTTTAGCTCAACAATCTCCCTACATCCCATGATTAATCATGCATGAAAAATAAGTCACTCCCATACCCATGAATTATCATACTACTTGCCTATGTATAGTTAAATTTCAAAATTAAGAGATAAGGTGTAGAATCTTACCTCTAGGATGAAGACCTAGTGTGCTTCCCTTGTTAATGCTTCTACGAGTTTAATTAAGAATTGGGGAATCATTGATTGAAGAACTCTCTCCCTCTCTAGAGCCTTTCCACGAAATGGCCCTCTGGAACTCGGCTGGTCTACCCCACTATGCGGCCATTATGCGGTCCACAAATCTGTTCTGCGATCGCATAATATGCCGCAGAACCTCCCTCCGCAAAATTTCCATGCTGGCTCTGCGATCAATGTGTGACCCATAAAATCATTTTGCGGTCGCATAATGGGCCGTGAGATGACATCCAAAAATGTCCCAAATGACTCCCTCACTCTACGGCCATGTTGCGGCCTGCAAAGTATTTGTGTGGCCGCATAATAGGCCGTAGAAATGCCCTATTCTGCTAAATATATTCCTCTGACTATCATTAACACATACGACTACCTCGGCACCACAAAACCTCGGGTTGTCTAAGGAAAAATTTTACACGAACTTACAGTAAGAAGCCGGCTAGGCTCCGAAAAATCCAGTCTCGCAAACTGATTAGCAAAGCCTGAACATCCATGGCTAGTGGGCTCTCTGCTGCCGCAAAATATGCCTAATTGCCCATATTCTGAGCCTTTGTACTCAATGCATGGACCACCACATTGGCCTTCTACGGATGATACAAAATCGTGATATCATAGTCTTTCAGCAACTTTAACCATCTTCGCTGCTCCGAATTAAGGTTCTTCCGCCTGAACAGATACTAGAGACTCCGGTTGTCGGTATAGACCTCACATGGAACACCTTATAGATATTGCCTCCAAATCTTCAATGCGTGAACAATCGATACAAATTCTAAGTCATGCACAAGGTAATTCCTCTCATGAAACTTCAACTGTCTAGACGCGTAGGCAATCACCCTACCATCTTGCATCAACACAACGCCAAGCCCAATACGTGATGTATCACAATACAAAGTGTAATACCCGAAACTTTTTGGCACAGCACTGGTGCTGTAGTCAATGTAGTCTTGATCTTCTGAAAATTCACCTCACACTTATCGGACCATCTGAAAGGAGCACCCTTCTAAGACAATCTAGTCAAAGGTGCAGCAATGGATGAGAATCCCTATACAAAACGACGATAATATCCGGCCAAACCAAGGAAACTCCAGATCTCAGTAACTGAATACGGTCTGGGCCAACTCTGAACTTTCTCAATCTTCTTCAGATCTACCTTGACACCATGTGACCCAAAAATGCCACTGAATCAAGCCAACACTCACACTTCGAGAATTTTGCATATAACTTATTCTCCCTCAAGGTTTGGAGCACGATCTTCAAGTTCTGCTCATGGTCCTCCCGACTGCGAGAATACACCAAAATATCATCAATGAACAGATGATGAAAGAATAAAGACATGGCTGGAACACACTGTTCATTATGTGCATAAATGTGGTTAGGGCATTGGTCTGCCCAAATAACATCACTAGAAACTCGTACTGGCCATACTGAGTCCTAAAAGTGGTCCTCGGGAATTCTAATTCACGAGTCTTGAACTGATGATACCGTAACCTCAAATCAATCTTCGAGACTCTAGCACCCTAAAGCTGGTCAAATAAGTCATTTTTGGCTATTTGCGACCAAGGAAATTTTCCAAACTCTGTCAACACCTCTCTAATAGCTCTCAAAGGTTCCAAGTCTAATCCAAGGTGGTTTTACCTAGACCTATCCTTAAAAATTAGCCTAAGTGAAGAAAAGAGTCTCTATGGTATTGTGATGCCATTAAGGGTTCTTGTAAGCTAAGGGAAGCTTTGGTTCAAGTTTGTTATGATCTTTTAAGGTATGTATAACACTCTACTTCTTGAGTGTAAGCTTATATATGTGTTGGTTAAGTTATTTGGGTGAAGAATTACAAGATAGAACTTGAAGTTGTATAAAAAGTTGTTGTCTCTTATTGGACTATTTTGGAGTTGTGTATATGACTTCATATGGCTGGAAATAACGGGGAATGGATTGGTTATAATGTTCATATTGTTGTTATGCTGGTAAATATATTTAGTATGTTGATGATGTTTTAAATATGAGAATAAGCAAGCATACAATACCTAGAAGTTGTCCATATTGTTGTAATATCTTGTTGGATTGTTTGATGTTACTTTTATGATGGATATAAGGTTGGAATGTCATGCCAATATATGTTTTTATATTTTTGACTGTTTGAAGGTGTTTTAAGTATAGGGGAGATGGTGAAAAGAGTTGGGTTTTGGTTCAAAAGCAAGCTTACCGCTCTTCGTGTAAAGTAGTAGTTTTGTTGGTGACATTTGTGCACTTGTTGTTATGTAGGGTGAATTGTGTTTTTGGGCTGTTCGGTGTGTTGTGGTGTTGAAAGTATATAATTGAAGGTCGTATGTGATCTTGTTGTTTTTATGGACTTGGGGAAAGAAAGGAAAACAAGGGAGATGCTGCCCATTTTAATAATAAATAAGTTTGTCGTTCGCTGTACGATAGTTGCATCTTTCTTAGCTTAACGATAGCATTATTATCGTTGTTGTAGATTAAAGTGCGATGAGACGATTTCAACGTGGTCATTGGATAGACTGTGATAAGGCATGTTAAGTCTATCTCTTCTTTCCTTTTGGCATTATCCATATGATACAAACAAAACGATCAAACATGCAACTTTCACAAATGACACTCTCTTAGAAGTAATAGGGATGCCTATGTTCTTGATTCCCCCCGTGTCTTGTTATTATATCATCTATTCATGGATCTCAGAAAATACATAAGTTGATAAATTCTATTTAACGATATTAAACGAAGGCATATGTATGTTATGACATTCCGAGAGATCTTATTGACTTATTCATTAAGCATTGCATTAATATATACATGTACATTGACCCATGACTAGATGGCGTTATATACGCATATATTATATGTATATGTGGTATGGGTAAAGGTTATGGTGTTATATACGCACCAACCACCAGATCAGATGGCATACGTTTATGATTTCACCCACTGAGACCGAGATGATATAATGGGATGCCCTCAAAGGCTTGATGATGTTATGTATGCATATACCTATGCATGGTATGACATTTTTACCCATATACACGACACTATGAAGATTTCATGATTACTAAGCTATCCATATACTCCATGTATATACTCAGTACTTATCACGCCCCAAACTCGGGGAGCACGACCGGCGCTCAACCAAGTGAACCCGGCCGAGCAAGCCTATTAGATTTGCTTCTACCCAAACTCATCCATGATTAAAGTGATCTCCTTATTTCCTTCTTCCATAGCAACGATTGTTTTCCGTAGATGCAGAGCTGAAGAAGCGGCTATTGTCCCGTAGGTGCGAAATGCCTGGACAGAAACAGAGAAGATCGAGGGTTTTATTTCATTTTCCACATTTTGAGTTAGAGAGCTCAGTTTTGGGCTATATTTGAGGGTATTTGTAAGGATTTGATCGGGGTAAGCGTTTTTGACTTATATTTGTTTATTATTCATGATTCAATCATTATTTTGTATCATTTAATTAGTGATTTGATTTGGAGAAATTGGGGGGTTTTGTAAAAACTTTCCTAAACCATATATTGAGGTTAGAAGGTCGATTTGAGATCGGAGTTGGATAATTGTTATATGGTTGGACTCGTATAGGAATTTGTATTCGAATTTTATAAGTTTTGTCAGGTTCCGAGGTGCGGGCTTAGGGTTGAATTTTTTATTTTCTTTAAATATTGAAACTTTATTATCCGAAATTACTTCATATGGCTTGTATTTATGGTATTAAGTTATTTTGGCTAGATTCGAGCCGTCCAGAGTTAGATTTTCCCAGGAAAGGATTATTCGTGGACTAATTTAGCTTATTTGAGGTAAGTATCTTGCCTAACATTGTGTAGGGGAACTACCCCTTATGACTTGGGTTAGTTTGTGTTATTTGGATTACGTGAAAGACGTGTACACGAGGTGACGAGTGTGTACACGGGCTTATATGTGGTATTATTACCGGTTTAGACTCTTAGGATCTTTCATAATTTGATTAGAAATAGTAATATCATGTTATATCATCCATTGTTAAATTGCTATTACATGCTTTACTTTATGTTGTTATCACACACTGTATCTTTTATTGTCAATCATGCTCTTATATGGGGAGTTATTCTTACTTGGAGTTGTTACCTCTTTTATTGTCGAGTTATTCTTATTTGGAGTTGTTATTTACTGATATCCTTTCGTATCGAGTTATTCCATGCATTTAGATCGAGATACTATTTCACAGCATCCCTTCTATTGATAAGTTGACGTTGTACATTTAAATAAGAAATTGTCATTTTGTGGAAATACCTTCATTTTGAGTTACTGAAGTTGATGTTATGAAAGCTATTATCACATTGAGGTTGAAGTTGTTGAATAATGAGATATCTTCCCTTATTGAGCAATTCTTAATTTATTTTTAGTTATTGAGATTCTTGTTCATATTGTGGTTGAGTCGTGGGCTATATGTGGTGGAAACTTTGGTATTGTTGATTTTGGCAAGTTGTGGCATATGGTCATTTTTGGTGCGAGTTGTTATTGTGTTGTGATATTGATGAGCAAGTGGCGGTATAAGGATAGGGGTTTATGTGCATGTGGCGGTATAAGGATAGGGGTTTATGTGCATGTGGCGGCATAAGGTGGGATTTAGGTGCGTGTTTCTAGTAGGGGAATTATTGGGCTAAAGTGCGCTATTTCGGAAAAATATTTTCAAAAATATCAAAATGTAAGGCTCACGCGGCGGTATAAGGAAAGATTGTGATTGTGATTTTGAAATGAGGTTATGAGATGTGGTACCTCGATTGTGATTCTTATTGTACATTCTATGTTAAAAAGGCTTTTGATTGACCAGTTCTTGATGCTTCCTTTTTGTCTTACATGTATTTATCTATATTTGATTACTTGTTGTTCTCATCATTTGTTCATTTTTGTTGTATTTATTTCCTTAATTTTTGTTGTTAGCTTACCTTATTGTATTGCTCTATTGTCATTATTTCCTCGTTTTCATTGTTAGACTGTACTATACTTTGTTCAGTTTTCTTTTCTTATCCTAGTAGGTGTCTTGACATGGACTCATCACTATTTTACTGAGGTTAGGCTTTATATTTACTCATACTACACTTCTGCACATTTCTGTGCATATTCAGGTACATTTACTCGTTTCAGACACCAGTGATTGCTCAGTTATCTTTCCGGAGACTTCAAGGTCTCTGCTTCGACACTGTTATGCCCCAAACTAGGGGAGCGTGACCGGCACTCAACCGAGTGAACCCAGTCAAGCAAGCCTACGTTACATCAACCTCTCATCATAACTCATGCACGATTTATCAAAACATAATTAGCTCTTTACTTTCATATTGAATACATTTAGCTCAATGGCACATATATTTTTTTCTTATGATGGTTACACATGACGAAAATCAAAAGTAAAGTACTTACACATGACGAAATTCAAAAATTAAGTACATGGCCCACAGTCTACATGAAGCTTCTATGACAATGGATACCTAAGTACATAAAATCAACTAGACTCAAATGCCCACTGGAATTGTAGCGGGCTCACCATAATCTACTGTGCAAAAGATTCCTATTTAAGATATATATCACCTTGTAAAAGTATACCTGCATCCATTAAAAGATGCAGCGCCCCCGGCAAAAGGGACGTGACTACATATGGAATAGTACTCGCATGTAAGGCAAACAGAAAAACATATGAAATCATGGTAATTCAATAAGAGGCATATGAAGTACATCAAAAATTATGAAACCTCCAATAGATTAACATTTTCAAGTCTCGTTAAGTTTACATCATTTTATTGATCAACCCTTGCTCGTGGGGAGGAGCAGAAAATTAAAGATGCTATGAAGAAGAAAGGTAAGGAGGGAGTAGAGAAAAAGAAGAGGGAGGAAACTTCATGAAAGGAGGACTCTAGATATGCTGAGAGAGGTTAATTCTCTCACAAATGCAAGCTTATACAAAGTTCTTGAAGGAGATCCTTACAAAGAAGAGAAAGATAGAAGCGACATCGGTAGTCAAGCTCACAGTGCATTGTAGTGAAATCTTGAAAAACAAACTCCCACAAAAGTGTAGAGATCCAGGGAGTTTTACTATACTTTGCTTTTTAGGCACTCTTAACTTTGCTAAATCTTTATGTGATTCTGGTACCCCAGTGAATCTAATGCCTTTGTCAATTTACATGAAACTAGAGAATGCGATTAGAGAGATAAGGTCTACACCAATATCATTGCAGCTGGCAGATCAAAAACAGATAACACTGTAGTGGATAGTTGAAGATGTCTCAGTGTGGGTGGATAAGTTTGTATTTCCAGTAGACTTTATGGTGGTGAAGATGGAGGAGAATAAGGAGATACCCCTCATCCTAGGAAGACCATTATTAGCAACAAGTAGAGCAATATTAGATATACATGAGAAAAAGCTCATGTTTAGAAAAGGGGGGAGAGACTTTAACGTTCAAGATGGATGTAGAAAACGGGGTGAAAAAGGAGAAGCTATTTGCAAGTGTTGAGTGGAAGGTGAAGGGTGTGAAAGAGAAGGCTGCATTGAGTGAAAACGATAAGTGTGGGGTGTACCCCAAGAAGGCTGAAAAGAAGTTGTCTGCATGGATGTGTGCACTAGTTCGGGCACGTGGAATGGATCCCGACTTTGATACAGACCCTGACTAGATATTCACGGAAGTTTCCTCTACCTTATGCTTTTTAATTGTGTGTCATGGGGACATACCACAACTCAAAGTGTGGGGTGGGGGATATTTGTATGTTGTATGTATATTAGTCATAGTTTTTGCTTTAGTTTCTTTGATTGTTTTTTCTTTTGTTAGTTTGAGTAGTAGAAACAAATTGAAAAAAACATAAAATTTTTAAAATAACATGATTGTTTAGGACACTTAACATCTAATCCATGGAATTTGAAGAGAATATTTGGAAAATTTTGTCAACAACAACAACCCAGTAAAATCCCACATATGAGGTCTGGGAGGTTAGAATGTATTTAGACCTTACCCCTACCCCAAAGGGGTAGAGAGGCTATTTCTAGGAGACCCTCTACTCAAGAACACGAAAATGGACAACTGAGTATGTGACAGCAACAAAAATGTGAAAAATAATATAAGCATCATAGAAAAAAGAATACAGATGGAAAAGTAATAACAACAACTAGTAATAATTCCACAGTACAGTAAAGAAATGGAAAAACTAGCGCGGAGATAACATACACCACTAATAGTCCAAGACAATACCCTAAGAGACTAATCCCCCCTTCGGAACGAAGGAGGAAAATGCTCGACTCCTTCCTAACATTCAACCCTAATGCTCGACCTCCACGCCTTCCTATAAAGAGTCATGTCCTCGAAAATCTGAAGTCATGCTGCGTCCTGCTTGATCACTTCACCCCAATATTTCTTAGGCCTCCCTTTACGTCTTCTCATAACTTCCAAAGTCAACCGTTCAAACCACCTAAGTGAATCATCTTGGCTTCGCTTCCGCTTGTGCCTGAACCATCTAACCCTCGCTTCCCGCATCTTTTCATCTATGGGAGCCATGCCTAACTTCTCTTGAATATCTTCATTCCTAACCTTATCCAACCTAGTGTGACGACACATCCATCTGAACATCCTCATATCTGCTACTTTCATCTTCTGGATATGGGAATTATTGACTGGCCAACACTCTACCCCATAATACATGGCCAGTCTAGCCACCTCTCTATTGAACTTGCCTTAAGTTTCAGTGGTACATTCCTGTCATATAGTACTACAGACAATAACCTTCATTTCATCAACCCCACACCTATACGATGCGTGACATCCTCATCTATATCTCCACCCCCTTGGATAATTGACCCAAGGTATTTGAAACTACCCCTCTTGGAGAAGACTTGTGAGTCAAGCCTAACGTCCAAGTCTGCTTCTCACGTCCTGACGCTGAACTTGCACTCCAGATATTCATTCTTAGTCCTACTCAACTTCAAACTTTTAGACTCGTGGGTCTGTCTCTAACCCTCTAACCTCTTGTTAACGCCGCCTATCGTCTTATCAATCAGAACTATATCATCAGCAAACAACAACACCAAAGCACCCCCCTTCAGTATATGATGTAATAAGCTCGCAACTTTACAAGACTCAGAGAGTCTCCCCTAAGTACTACAAGGAAATACTAGCGAAGGAAATAAGGAAGAAAGCTTCAACCAAAGCATAGTAACTTGAAGAAGAAATGGTCTTGTAACAATAGTCTCACTACAACATTTGATGCACTCCATAAGAAAATGGCACCTATCGTGACTAATAAACGGTAGTCAAAAGTGATATTTGAAATCATATGAGTTATAGGGAATTCCAGTATTCGTGGGCACTAAGATAAGCTATGTATCCATGCAGCAAGTGGCAGAACGACCTCGAAAAGTAATTGTTTACATTTAAAGACAAATGATAAGGCACGAAAGGAAGTATATGGTGCTAGCAAGTTAAAGGAAGGTTGCTAGTAGTATGAATAGATATGTGCAGGTCGCAAGCTAAAGTATGGTAGAGCAACAAGGTTTTATCTAGATAAGAGTAAGGATTAGATATGAGAAGGTGACAAGAATAAGTAAGGCCTTGGGATTAAGCCCATCAAAACAAGAGAGCTGATGGTTTCCTTAAGTTGTAAAAAGCTCAGTATAGCCTAAATGAAATCAGAGGAGTTTAAGACTAGGAGCAATTAGAAAAGATGACATATTGCCCTGGTAGTAGAATAAGGGTGTAATTGTGTTAGATAAAAGGATGACATTTATGCCTTTGATTGAGTAATGATTTAAAGAAAAGGGATTTCATGAATTTCAAATATTAGAATACCCCCCTGTAATATGAAACACATTGGCATGCTCTGAACTAAGGTTATTGATGTATATTATCGTCCCTAGGTGGATCAGGCAAATCACTTCAAATTTCCCCAATGTGACTTGCACCATAGTGAAAATGTACTACGTAAGAGGTTTCAAGTTATCAGTGGTTAATTATGGATCAACATTAAGCTGAATCAACAATAGATGGATAAAAGCTACAAAGTATGACATGAGATTAGTCCATCCTTTTTAAGATGAACAGTGATGAATAAGCATTAAAGGACTTACATTTATACATATAGGATAAGCTGATAGAGAGTAACCTAGAGTTGGGTAGTAGATCTCGGTAATAATAAACTAAAGTAAGTGTTATGGTATAGTATAACCTATCTAGATTTAGGAAAGCCACAAGCATAGATATCCGAGGCTATGAAACAAGATATAGAAATAGTCGTAAGTTCAACAAAGTACAAAGCAAGACTTCAGTACACCTATAGATGCCTAGAAGGATAGCTTGTCATAGTTCTATACATGTTCACAAAGTGCGGCCAGGAGATTGGCTAAATGATGAAGGAAAAAGAAGAGAAGTGTCACATAGTCGCACATACAAGGACAAAATTGTACAGGTTGCATGATAGAAGGTAACAATAGTTACGTGATTGGATGAATTCCGACCACGCGTTGTGCTGTGAGAAAGAGGCCTAAATGGGTAAATGTCGTGGCCTTCGGATTTATTCGCAGAACAGTTGCATAGATGGAAAGGATAGTATTAAAGTATTCGTAAGATCTATAGGTTATGAGACTGATAAGCGCATAAGTAAACATTCGAAGATGATTGTTCCAAAGGGGGGAATGATGTTACACCCCATATTTTCATACGTGAGAGTACATCGTATGTCAATTGATGTAAGCTCAGAAATGAGATTATATTTGAAAGTACATAAATTAACTTAATCATGTTACCTTGGAGGTGATAAATATTAAAAATAATGAATAACAAGTACTAAGAGGGTTAGAAGGCTTAGAAGCTAAACGAATAGAAGAAAATAAGTTTCGTCGAAAGTTGACAAGTT
This sequence comes from Nicotiana otophora, assembly GCA_000715115.1. Lineage (NCBI taxonomy): Eukaryota > Viridiplantae > Streptophyta > Magnoliopsida > Solanales > Solanaceae > Nicotiana > Nicotiana otophora. The sequence goes on along the minus strand of AWOL01S0021988.1, from coordinate 13,366 downwards.
GGGAATGTTATAACATGTACTTTTGGGGTAAGACTAGGGCTATTAACATAATAAGGAGGTTATGTTATGATTTATTTTATTCAAATGATAGTCTTGTGCTATGTTGTAAAGCTAAGCGAGTTGTGGAACAAAAGTTGGCCAAGTTCATGACAAGTTACATTCATAAATGTACTGAAAATTAGGTCAAATGTAGAGGAGCTCTTATCCCAATATACAAGGAATTACGGTATTCTCCACCTAACAAACTGAATATTTATGAGTCTAGTTTCTAACACATTAAACCGTTTGTCGATACGACATCAGAGTATAGAGATATTCGCATTTTCGCGAGACTACACTAGCAGCTCCCAATAGGACCCACTTAGGTGGTGGACGACCCTTGAACATTTTAACGGGGTTGGACGCCTCATTTTTGGCTATTTTCGACCAAGAAAATTTCCCAAACTCTCTGAACACCTCTCTAACAGCACTCTAAGGTTCCCAGTCTAATCCAAGGTGGTTTGTGATAACACTTTGGTTTGTGATAACACCTCTTTATGGTGTTGTGATGCCATTAAGGGTGCTTGAAAGCTAAGAAAAGCTTTGGTTAGAGTTGTTTCTTATTATTGAAGGTACATATAACACTCTATTTCTTGGGCTTGAGCTTATATATGCGTTGGTTATGTTTTTTGGATGAAGAATTACAAGATAGAACCTTAAGTTGTATACGAAGTTGTTGTCTCTTATTGGACTATTTTGGAGTTGTGTATATGACTTCATATGGCTGAAAATCACGGGTAATGGCTTGGTTATAATGTTCGTATTGTTGTTATCCTGGTAAATAATTTTAGTATGTTGATGATGTTTTAAATAGGAGAATAAGCAACCACACAATACCTAGAAGTTGTCCATATTGTTGTGATAAGTTGTTGGGTTGTTTGATGTTACTTTTATGATGAATATAAGGTTGCAATGTCATGCCAATATATGTTTTTATATTCTGGACTGTTTGAAGGTATTTTAGGTATACGGGAGATGGTAAAAAGAGTTGGGGTTTTGTTCCAATCCAAGCTTACCGCTCGTCGTGTTAAGTAGTAGTTCTATTGGTGACATTTGTGCACTTGTTGTTGTGTAGGGTGAATTGTGTTGTTTGGTTGTTCAGTTTGTTGTGGTGCTGAATGTATATAGTTGAAGGCCGTATGTCATCTTGTTGTTTTTATGGACTTGGTAAAATAAAGGAAAACAAGGGAGATGTTGCCCGTTGTACGATAGTTGCATCTTTCGTAGCTTAACGATAGCATTATTATCGTTGTTGTTGATTAAAGTGCGATGAGACAATTTCAATGTGGTCACTGGATAGACTGTGATAAGGCATGTTAAGGCTATCTCTTCTTTCCTTTTGGCATGATACAAATGAAACGAGCAAACATGCAACTTTCACAAATGACTCTATTCTTAGAAGTAATAGGGATGCCCATGTTCTTGATTCCCCCTGTGTCCTGCTATTATATCGTCTGTTCATGGGTCTCAGAAAATACATAAGTGGATAAATTTTATTTCACGATACTAAACGAAGGTATATTTATCTTATAACATTCCGAGAGATCTTATTGACTTGCTTCATTATGCATTACATTCATATATGCGTGCCTCGATCGGAGATAATGTACACCGGCACACCATAGAGACGAATAGTCTCACGGATATAGATCTGAGCCAGATGCTCTGAAGAATGGGTAGGCACAACCGTAATGAAGTGTGCAGACATGGTCAGTCTATCCACAATAATCCACAATGCGTCAACTTTCTTCAAAGTATGTAGGAGCCCAACAATGAAATCCATGGTAATAAGATCCCATAACCACTATAGAATCTCAAGTCTCTGACGCAAATCGCCTGACCTATGATGCTCGTACTTTACCTGCTGATAACTCAAATGTCGATCCACAAACGCTACTATATCTTTCTTCATCTTTCTCCACCAATAGTGCTGTATCAAATCCTGATACATCTTGGTGACACCTGGATGAATGGAATACAGCGAAGTGTCAGCCTCCTCAAGGATAGACTCATGAAACCCATCCACATTGGGCACACATATCCGGCCCTACATCCGCAACACCCCATCATCTCTAATAGAAACCTCCTTGGCATTGCCGGTCTGCACTGTGTCCTTAAGGGCAAGAAAATAAGGGTTATCATACTGACGCGCTCTAATGTACTCATAAAGAGAAGACCGAGAAACCTTGCAAGAAAGTGTCATGCCCCAAACTAAGAGTGTGCGACCAGCGCTCAACTGAGATAACCCGGCCCAGCAAGCATGTACATTACCTTCTACCTGAACTTAATCAAGAATAACAGTAAAATCCAATTCATTAATTAAGCATTGAGGACGGTCAAGTAAACAACAACTCAAACTAGTTATCCATAGTTACATCATTTATAAGTTTCAAAATACATGCTCTTTCATAGTTTGATGTGGAACGTGTGATACAATTACAACATTTCCAATTTGACTTTCCCCATACCAACATACCACCCACGCTATGTCTATGAAGCCTCTATTATTTACAAACGAGTACAATGATAGTGTCGGCAACAAGGTTACGGCTATACCTCAAAACATGTTGTTAAAATGAACAAAAGACACATGACCCCGAGTGAAGTGGGGCTCACCAAAGAAACTGGGAAAAGAGTCTAGTACTATCATTGATCAGTGTCGCCTACTGTGGAACCATCTACATCTATTAAAGATGCAGCGCCCGCAGCAAAAGGGACATTAGTACTTTCGAATAGTACTAGTATATATGACTAAACACTCTCTCATAGAAACGAGCAATAATGAAAGTAAGGACAGTCATAATATCAGTTAAAGCCTCAAACAATTACCAAATATCATTAGAGATAAGATAAGTTTTAAAAATATTTCAATATTTTAAGTTGGGAAATCTTTGGTGCCGGTATACCACTATTCACAATTTTGATTACGATTTCCAACACAGTCACCGCCATGTGTGCGTCATGGCGTTCGATCATGACCCGATCGGCTAGTATGTCTCATGTGAGACATCAACCAAATCACAATTTGAATTACAATTCTAACGCAGTCACCGCCATGTGTGCGGTATGGCATCCGATCATGACCCGATCGGCTAGGCCGTCTCATGTGATACATAAACCAAATCAAAATTTCAATTTCAATTCTAACACAATCACCGCCATATGTGCGGCATGGCATCCAATCACTACCCGATCGGGTAGGCTCTCTCATGTGAGACATCACCCTTTTCTATCAATCACCCTGTTTCATATTTCTTGCACATCTCTTCATTTCATTGGCACTAATGGTCACAATTGTATTATTTCTCTTGGCACATTTTCCGTGTTTCATATTTCACATTTCACATTACGTGTTTCGTATTTCATGCACACCTTTTTATTTTCAACCATCATCATGGACTTTCCAAAACAAGGCATTTTTATTCATGACATTTAAGCACACATTTGAGCCAATAGGAGTTTTAGGCACATTACGCTTTCTTACACAAGCTTTCATTAGCTTTCTTTTGAAACACAACTTGAGGTCAAGGCATTTAAATATGCAAGCCCTACTTTGAACACATTATCAAATAGTAGTACAACATAACAAGAGCATTTGAATTACATATTGATCACGGATGTGTTTTGACACCAGCCTAACCAGGTAATCCATTCACAATAAGCAACTCGGGACTTACATGGATATTGTGGGGTTAAATTTTAATAGAAGAGTTTAGCCAACATACCTTACTTGAGCTTCCTTAACTCTAAATGTTCCGAAAATCTTAGCAACTTCAATCTATTTAAGAAAAGTAGCAAATTGAATCAAAATTAGGAAGATGATCATGCTTCTAGCTCATGTGAGCATCGTTTGAAGCACTAGGTGTACATTAAGGTTTTAAGGTCCTTTTATGGAGGATTCCTTCATCCTACAACCCATTTCTAGTTAAATTTTGAAATTAAGAGATAGGGTGTAAAATCTTACCTCTAGGATGAAGACCTAGTGTGCTTCCATTGTTAATTCTTCCAAGATTTTGAGTAAGAATTTGGGAATAATTGATTGAGGAACTCTATCCCTCTCTAGAGCCTTTTCTCTCTCTCTCTCCAAATATCAAGTTCTCCCTTCAGAAATGGTCCATAAGGTCTAAATAACGAAATGGGGTCGGGTTATAAATACTCAAAAATAAAACTCAGAAATGGGATCTGCAGTCACATATGTGACCGCATAATGCTTCTACGATACGCGCAATGGGCCGCGAAGTGACCCTCCGCAACTGGGCTGGTCTGCCCTACTCTACGACCGTTATGCCGTCCGCATACCTATTCTCCAGTCATAATGTGCCGCAGAACCTCCCTCCGCAAACTTTCCAAGATGGCTCTGTGATATGTGTGCGGCCCATGAAATAGTTTTGCGGTCGCATAATGGGCCGCGAAATGACATCCAAAAATGGTCCAAATGACTGCCTCACTCTACGACCATGCTGCGGCCTGCAGAGTGATTCTGTGGCCGTATAATAGGCCACACAAATGCCCAATTTTGCCAAATATATTCCTCCATCTATCATTAACACATACACCAACCTCGGCACCACGAAACCTCGGGGTTTTTTAGGAACATGTTTACGGGGACATACAGCAAGAACCCGGTTAGGCTCCAAAAAATCTAGTCTCACAAACTGATTAGCAAAGCCTGAACATCTATGGCTAGTGGTCTCTCTGTTGTCGCAAAATATGCCAAATTACCCATACTTTGACCCTTTGTACGCAAGACATGGACCACCACATTGGCCTTCTCGGGATGATACAAAATGGTGATCTCATAGTCTTTCAGCAACTTTAACCATCTTCGCTGCTCTAAATTAAGGTTCTTCCACTTGAACAGATACTAGAGACTCTAATGGTCGTTATAGACCTCACATGGAACACCGTATAGATATTTCCTCCAAATCTTCAATGTGTGAACAATAGATACCAATTCTGTGTCATGTGCAAGGTAATTCTTCTCACAAACCTTGCCCTATCGAGATGCGTAAGCAATTACCCTACAATCTTGCATCAACATCGCGCCAAGCCCAATACGTGATATATCACAATACAAAGTGAAACACCCAAAACTTGTAGGCAACACCAGTGCTGGGGCCGTAGTCAATGCAGTCCTGAGCTTCTGAAAATTCAACTCACACTTGTCGAACCATTTGAAAGTAGCACCCTTCTAGGAAAATCTAGTCAAAGGTGCAACGATTGATGAGAATCCCTATACGAAACTATGACAATATCCGGCCAAATAAAGGAAGCTCCGGATCTCAGTAACTGAAGATGATTTGGACCAACTCTGAACTGCCTCACTCTTCTTCAGATCTACCTTGATCCCCTCATTAGACACCATGTGACCCAAAAATGCCACTGAATCAAGCCAAAACTCACACTTGGAGAATTTTGCATATAACTTTTTCTCTCACATTGGTTGGAGCACGATCCTCAAGTTCTGCTCATCTTCCTCCCGACTGCGAGAATACACCAAAATATTGTCAATGGACAGAAGCTGAAATAATCAAGACATGGTTGGAACACAATGTTCATTATGTGCATAAATGTTGTTGGGGCATTAGTCAGCCCAAATGACATCACTAGAAACTCGTATTGACTAAACTGAGTCCTGAAAGTAGTCATCGGGAATTCTGATTCACAAATCTTCAACTGATGATACCATGACCTCAAATCAATCTTTGAGAACACTCTAGCACCCTGAAGCTGGTCAAATAAGTCATAAATGAGTGGTAGTGGGTACCTTTTCCTGATTGTAAATTGGTTCAGCTGCCTATAGTCAATAAACTTCCTCATAGAGACGTCTTTCATCTTCACAAATAGAACAGGAGCACCCCAAGGCGAGACACTGGGTCGGATGAAACACTTATCAACTTACTCCTGAAGTTGTTCCTTTTACTCCTTTAATTTTGTAAGTGTCATACGATATGGTGGAATAGAGATGGGCTAAGTGCCCGGCACCAAGTCATTACCAAAATCAATATCCTTATCGAGCATCATGCCTGATAGGTCTACTGGAACACATATGGGACATATGTCACCATGGAACTGACTCAACGGTAGGAGTATTAGCACTGACATCCCTCACAAAGGCTAGATATGCTCCACGAATAACTCACGTGCCAATAATTACAATTCAGCAGGCATAGTCACAAACTCAATATCTCAACCCCCCTGGTGTGGTCGCGGGCTATCAGTCCAGATCATATCACACAGAAAAACATATATACAAGATTACATGTACATGACCAATGAATATAAAATATCATACTTGTGGACTGATATAAATGACATGGTATGGTGTATGTAGGTGCAAAGTATGCTATGATAACTCAAATTAGCAATTCCATCACAAAAACAACAATTATCAAGTTAAATCATGAGACTGGCCTCTATGTAACATCAAATATGGCTCAATTAGGTCACAACATGGTACAAACATAAGAAACATATATCTTGGCAATCTATTCAATGAATTTCATTACCTAAGCACTACTCCGAGCATGGATAAACACCCTGGTGGATGCACATGGGCTCAGCCACGCACATGTGCACCACCCATACCATGTAGATATCACAAATAACTCAAGGAACTAGTGCCTCAACCATGTTTTGGTAAGTTACTTACCTCAATCAAGGAAAATCATTCCTGTAACAACCCCATCCCGCGTGCATCAACCTCTAGACGACCCGAATCTAGCAAAATTAACTTAATATAATCAATAAAATCCATAGGAATTGATTCCAAATAATAAAGCTAAGATCTTTAACCAAAATCAAAAAGTCAACCCAATACGTCAACCCCAGGCTCGTGCCTTGGATCCCAAACAAACTCACAAATTCCAAATACCCATTCGATTAAGAGTCCAACCATACCAAATTAATCAAATTCCAACCACAAATCGTCCCTCAAATCATAAAATCTCAATCTCAAAAAACATAATCCAAAAACACCCCCCAAATCCCAACATAAATTCATGAATATTAGGTGTATTAATCAATGGGAAATCAATATCTATCATCAAAAGTGATTAAATTTCAATTAGATCTTTAATTAGGAAAAGCACTCTAGAGATTGCCTTCGACCGAGCTCCGCAAAAACAAAAATGAGAAAAACACTCAAACCCTCGATATTATAGAGTCTACCAGCAAAATTGCATCTATGATCCATAACAATGCATCTGCGATATCGTATTTGCGGCCAAAATCATGTACATATGAACTCCACTTATATCCAGACCTACCGCTTCTGCGGACATACTCCCGCACCTGTGGAGCCCTTCCGCATCTACGGTCCATGCTGCTTCAGCAAAACTCCGCTTTTGTGGACCCCTCCCCGTAGAAACGCATCCGCTTTTATAGAATTCTATGAACCTCCCATGGCAAAGCAAACCCTGCACCTGTGCAACAAAAGTCCGACCTGTGTCTCTGCATCTGCGGCTAATCTCACTGCAGGTGCGAAAGCGCCTGAGGTCAAAAGCTTATGCAATAACACCAAATCCCAAAATGGCTCGAGCTCTATCTAAAACACCCC
>AWOL01S0021983.1:3492-15065 GCA_000715115.1 Nicotiana otophora | reverse complement strand
CTCCACATCATACTCCACTCGTGCCAATTATCAACATAGCGGTGCTTGATGAGTGTCCGCACTTTTCCAAAATTATTTGNGCTTTATTACATTCTTGCATATATTCCACGAACTAAACTGACTCTTTCCTTTTGTCTTTCCTTTATTTCCTATGTTTACCCTACTATTGTATTTACTGCTTTTACATATTTATTATGCAAATACTTGACAACGTGTTATTTATGCATAAAGCATGCTCCACATCATACTCCACTCGTGCCAATTATCAACATAGCGGTGCTTGATGAGTGTCCGCACTTTTCCAAAATTATTTGTTTTTAAATCGAAAAGGCTTATTTGCGGTAGACTAGTCGATCGGCGGTGCAATCGATAGTCCCGTTCCTTTCCCTCTCATGTTTTCCACTTGGGAGTACCAGTCTAGGCCATTCTAGAAACATTTTTCCAATATCAAATGTACATTCATCATGTTAAACCAAGTACGGGTTAGAACATTGCTAACGCAATAGCCCGCCAAGATAAGCCTTGTCCAAAGTCCGATAGGATTTCTACAATCCCAATGGACACTAGCATGTTATGTGCATTACTTGGAGAAATATATACCAATATATTGATCATTATTATGTAAGTTGTCATATCTGGAGGGGGAAACGACTAACTTTAGTTGTTTGCAGAAAATGAAGCACGAAGTCCCCAGGTTTGGCATGGTCCAAAACATCCCACCTCTGCTACTTGATTGGTGGAAAGACCTTGCGCCTTGCGACAAGAATCATGTCATAAGAGTACTTGGTGACTTTCTGTCTTTGCTTAATACCCAACCAAATAGAGCTTGATTGAGGCTGCTACCATGTTCTGGGATGAGAAAAGAGCGGTCTTCCGATTTTGTGACATAGAAATGACTCCTCTTTTAGAAGAAATAGGAGGTTTTGCTAAGCTGCCATGGGAGAGTCCAGGGTTACTAATACTAGAGAATCACACCCCTCGCGGTTTTCTAAAGATGTTGGGCTTTAATAAAAATGAAGAATTGCTTTGCTTAAAGAAATCTTACATCCCTTTTGGGTTCCTTTATGAGCATTGTGGGTATAGTAAGTCATACCGTCTTCATCATGAGTAACTAGCCATTACCTCCCTAGGTTGGACGCACCACCGAATCTATGTATTCATCATCTGCTTCTTGGGTTTGTTGATATTTTCAATGAAAGGGGGAAGGATTCACACTCGTTTAGCTATGGTTGCAAGAACTTTAATGGAAGGCATCGAGGGGCAAACCTACACCATCATACCTATGATCCTAGCTAAATTGTACCGCACTCAACATCGGTGCAAGCAGGGGTTTGGACATTTTGAAGGTTGTAATCTATTATTGCAAGTCTGGTTATTGGAACACTTTTAGAGGGGAGAATATTGTCAAGAGCTTATGCAAAGTCCATTGAATGACTACATAGCTTACCACCATCCAAAGAAAATGACCTTCATCCCAGATAGGTTCGCACAGCCCGGAAGTGTTGTAAGTTGGGTATGTTTCTTCAGCAATCTGACAGATGAGAAGGTACATTGGATGTTTGAGTGGTTTTCTCGCAATGAGTTTATCATCAGGTCGAAGGATACTACTCATTTGGTATTGATCGGGTTGCGAGGCATTTATCCCTATGCTCCTATAAAGGTAATGCGACAGGCAGGAAGGAAACAAGTCATACCTCGGGTTTCCAATATGGTCCAGTACAAGGCAGATTTCAAAGGGACATCATTCCTTTCAAGTTCGAGGCGCAACATATATGGAATCAGAAGGTCATTGTGGAAAGAGAGACTATCGAGCCAAACAGGTACCATGCCGGTCATATGTATTTCTATCCATCATAGTTGGTAGATGATATAGCGGGAGACGTCAAGCCAGGGGTCAATTTGGAAAATAGGATCATCGATGATGCTGCTGAGGCACATGTCAAGTATACAAGGCTTCGCAAAAGGGTTTTTGAGTCTGAAGCTGTACATCTGGAACAACATAAAGTGGACATGGAGGCAATTAATGAATGGAAGGAAATCGCCACTAAGTCCACCAAGAGATTGGAATATCTAGAAAAAGGATTGATGGAGCTTGAGGGAAAGATGAGAAAGAGGCTTGCGGAATGTAAGAACACATATGTCAGTGAAGGAGGGCATCTAGAAAAAGCTTATTTATTATTGGATATGCATGACTTGGGGAACTTGATCGATGTATTCAAAAGAGCCAAGCACGGAGAACGTCCTTCAGGGACCAAGTAGACTAGAAAATAATGACCTTTATTGTTTTCTAGCTTAGTTTTAGATTTTAATTGTAATAAGGCTAAATGCCATTAGTAACCTTATTATTGTTGTCAATTTAGTGAAGGTTTGGCTCATTTTCACATTAATGAAATGATGCAATTATTGGCATCAATTTTCTCCATGTCTATGTGTCGCTTAGGCCTACCTCGGGCACAACAAGGTCCCCAAATTAGGACGTGAATTATTACATGATTTTGCAAAACATCTTTAATATTGCAAGCATTTTTTCAACACCCCTACTAACTTGGGTACCTTTTGATTTTTCTTTCTGTTGATTATTCCCACTCCCCAAGGTTGGTTCGTGCATACTGGCATCATCAGCATATCATACTAGATCTAGAGGTCCTCCACCTCCTCCTCCACCAAGTGATCCTAAAGGTAAAAGCAAAGGGAAAGGAAAAATGGATGATTTGAGTGGTATCAGGAAGGACAATGCTACTATAGCTGAGAACGTCGAAACTTCAGATGGTCGGAGCACCCCGGCCTAGAATAAACTTGTCTTACGTCTGGAATAGTAGATTTTGGAGCCACAAGTAGAACTTGAGCAGGTCCGGAAGTTGGCAAACCTCTCTCTCACTATATATGTACCTGATATGAACCAACAAAATCCAAACACCTAGAACCAAGCACCACCACAAAACCCACAAAACTAAAACCCGCCACAAAACCCTCCTGCACCACATCAGTACCCTACACCTCCCTAAAACCTTAATCCTCCTCCAATACCAACTCCGCAACAACATCATCACAATCAAACCCAATACCTATAGACTACCATTTATCATACTCACCAGAATATACCACAACCCACTCCTGACCTCCAAAACACAACAAATGATCACCCTTATGCCCAGATCCCTGGAGTCCACCAAAGCAACCCGATATATGTGGAGACCTTACCCCACACCCCAAAACAACCCTATACATACCCGATTCCACCGCGAAATACCTGCTTATTAAGAATATGGAGGAAGAACTCAAGAAGCTCTCTAGCAGAGTTCAGAATGTCGAAGGTGGTAAAGGCATTGAATGTTTGAATTATGAAGACTTGTGCATTCAGTCAGATGTAGAGCTGCTGGAGGAGTACAAACCTCACAAATTCGAAATGTTCGATGGAAATTGTGATCTAAAAGTGCATCTGAGTACCTATTGTGAAAAGCTTGTAGGAGTGGGAAAAAACGAACGAATCCGCATGAAACTGTTCATGCAAAGCCTCATAGGAGATACATTGTCCTTGTATATCAGCCAGAATCCGAAGTAGTGGGTGAGCTGGGTAAGCATGGCGTCAGACATTATAGAAAGGTGCAGGTTCAACACCGAGAATGCACCAGATGTTTTGTATATTCAAAACCTCAAAAATAAACCAACAGAGACCTTCCGTGAATATGCTACTCGGTGGAGGTCCGAGGCTCCAAAAGTAAGACCAGCACTCGAAAAGGAACAAATGAATAAGTTCTTCGTCAGAGCTCAATACCCGCACTACTATGAAATGTTGATGGTTATTGAGAACCACAAATTCTCCGACATCATCAAGCTAGGAGAAAGAATAGAAGAAGGGATTAAAAGTGGGATGGTGATGAATTTCGAAGCACTACAGGCCAGTAATTAAGCCTTGCAATCGGGAGGTTTCTCGAAGAAGAAAGAAGTGGGTGTTGTAATGGTGGCCCAGGGTCCTAAGTCTCCCCTCACTTACCAAACACCTCCACCTATATACTAAATGCCTCTACCCACATACCAGCCTTCACCCCCAGATATCAACGACCTACTACCACCTACCACACCTGTAACACTCAACCAACATATTGTCACTCACCACTACTCGCCCGCCAAAATTACCAAAAACCAAGACGAAACTTCGACCGCAGACCACCTAAACAATACACCCTAATTGCTGAACCCATAGACCAACTATACGAGAGACTGAAGGCTGCTGGTTATGTCACTCCCATTCCTACCATTGCCATGGAAAATTCTTCTCAGCGGGTGAACCCTAACAAAACATGTGCCTATCATTCAGGCATGAAGGGTCATACCATTGGTGAGTGTCACAAACTAAAGGACAAGATTCAGACATTAGTCGACACTAAAGTCATACAGGCAAAGGAAGCTGCACCAAATATTCGTAACAATCCTCTCCCGAATCACAAAGGTGAGGGAATGAACATGATAGAGACTGATGAGGAATGGGATCCGGAAGGGTCAACTTGACTCATTCGAGAGGGAGATGATCCTAAAACATCTTCGGTCACCCTCACACCCGTTGTGGTACAAACCAAAACACTATTTGAAGTCAAGGTAACCACACCCCTCACTGTGATGGTAGCTCCCACACCATCTTATAAGTCTGATGCTATCCCATGGGATTATGTTGTTGAAGTAAGGAGGAAAGGAAAAACAAAAATGGAGGAAACAGGTGCGGCACAAGGCATGACTAAAACTGGCAGAGTTTATACACCTGAGCACTTGGGAGGAACAAGCAAGGATGTTGCATCTAAGCTGCCTGTTATTGAGACTAGCCGTGATGACCTTTGGAGAAAAGTACAAGCATGGGAATACACTATCTTCGATCATCTGAACAAAACTCCCTCTCAGATATCCACCTTGTCACTGCTACAAAACTCCGAGACACACAGGAATGCCTTGATGAAAGTGCTGAGTGAAGCTTATGTACCCACCGACATCACTGGTGGGGAGGTGGCCAACATGGTGGGGCAGGTATTGGAAATCCACAAAATCACCTTTCACGAGGATGAATTACCACCAGAAGGACTAAGTCATAACATGGCACTACATATCACAGTGCAATTTGAGGATAAGTGCATCGCTAGGGTCCTGATAGATAGGGGTTCAAGCCTCAATATATGCCCACTGACTACTCTAAAGAGGTTGGGTAAAGGCCTGCACGATATACATATGGGAAGTATGATTGTGGACCCTAAAGAGCCACAATTGGAGAAATCAACCTCAACCTACAAATGGGCCCGAGTTGGTTTGATGTTGAGTTCCAAGTGCTGGATATATCTGCTACCTATAATCTATTGTTGGGATGACCCTGGATACATGCCGCTGGGGCAGTGGCTTCTACTCTGTATCATGATGTGAAGTTTGAATGGAATCATCAATAAGTGATTATCCATGGGGATGGAAGCAACCCCATCTACACCAATCAGACCGTTCCAGTCATCGAGAATATGAAGAAGCTGGGTGGAGAAACATACCATCACATTGAGCGAGTCAATGTAATTAAAAAGGATCGATGGTGGAGTAACAAGATAGAAATCATATTAATATGGATAGTTAATGAACCTGGCAAGGGTCTTGGCAAAAACCTCCAAGGGGTCACCAAACCCGTACAACCGCAGCGTCATGGAAAAACCTTTATGCTCGGATATGAATATACTTGGCAAGAGTACCAGGATTGGTCGCCTTCATGGCATGGTCCTTATTATCTGCTGGATCAATCAGTACCACCTCTGCACCAGACATTTCATCAAGATGATATAATGTGGGGATCGGAGGAAGATGAATTCTTAGCTGGCATGAAGAAACTGTTTCTAGATGAAGAGGATATGGATTGCAGTGTGATAGTTAAGGAGCATGAGTAGGAAGACCTTACCATTCAGACCATGGCGAAAGGAGAAGTTCTCCAAACCTGGACTGCTGCACCATCCCGGGCCCATCGAGTTCCTCGGTAGCTTAGCAGATTAGCATCAATTATTTTTAAGCATTTGAGACATTTTCAGTATTTTGATTTGAAATAATCTCTCGAGTGATCGAGACGCATTTGTTAACATTTTAAAGATTTCAATTAATGCATTGCTACTTTTAGTATTTACTAATATTCTCTACATTTTCTCTTTTTACAACATTATTATTACCTATCCCGATGAATCTATGACTGTGACATGTAATGAGACAACGCAACATAAGGATAGTGATTCAGAAGACCTAGAAGATGATACGATACCTAAGGAAATCATCAGATTGGAAAATTTTGAAAATAAGCCAAAGTCTAATTTGGACGAAACTAAAGCAGTTAACTTAGGGGATTCCGAACTGGTCAACGAAACATGCATAAGCATTCATCTATCACCATCAGAGAAAGAAGAGTACATCAGATTCCTAAAAGAATATGAAGATATCTTTGCATGGTCCTACGACGATATGACAGGTTTGAGCACATCCATAGTAGCTCACAAGTTACCCACTAATCCTACATGTCCACCGGTAAAGCAGAAGCTCAGAAAATTCAAGCCAGACATGAGTTTGAAGATAAAAGAGGAGGTCACCAAGAAGATCAAATACAAGATTGTTAGAGTGGTCGAGTACCCAACTTGGTTGGCCAACATCGTGCCAGTTCCGAAGAAAGATAGAAAGTCAGTGTATGTGTTGACTACTGAGATACAAACAGAGCAAATCCCAAATATGATTTCCCGTTGCCTAATATACACATATTGATGGACAACTATGCCAAATATGAACTCCAATTCTTTGTGGATTGCTTCATGGGGTACCATCAGATCTGGATGGATGAGGAGGATGCTGAAAAGATAGCCTTCATCACGCCATGGGGAATATATTGTTATAAAATGATGCCATTTGGTCTGAAGAATGCCGGAGCCACCTACATGAGAGCCATCACAACTATTTTCCATGATATGATACACAAAGAGATATAAGTGTACGTGGATGACATTGTCATCAAATCCAAAAGGAGTATGGATCACATAGAGGATCTGAGGAAATTGTTCGATCGGCGACGAAAATATAACCTGAAAATGAATCCTGCAAAGTGTGCTTTCGGAGTCCCAGCCAAGAAATTGTTAGGATTCATCGTCAGTCGCAGAGGAATTGAGTTAGACCCATCAAAGTACAAAGCAATCCAAGACTTGCCACCTCCGAAGAATAAGAAAGATGTGTTGTGCTTTTTAAGGTGTCTTAATTACATCAGTCGCTTCATAGCACAATTAATCATGATATGTGAGCCAATCTTCAGGATGTTGAGGAAAGATGTTGCGACAAACTGGACTGAAGAATGCTACAAAGCCTTCGACAAAATCAAGGAGTATTTATCTAAACCACCGGTTTTGGTCCCCCCCAGAACCAGGAAGACCCCTATTGCTTTATTTGTCCGTATTGGATGGAGCTTTTGGCTGTGTTTTGGGACAACATGATGAGACTGGAAGAAAAGAGCAGGTGATATATTATCTTAGCAATAAATTCACACCCTACGAAGCCCGGTACTCTTTGCTAGACCGTACCTACTGTGCTTTGACATGGACATATCTCATATCAAGGATGGACCCGCTAAAATACATCTTTCAGAAACCCACGCCTACGGGTAAGCTATCAAAGTGACAATAATTGTTGAGTGGGTATGACATCATCTATGAATCTCAAAAGGCAATCAAAGGGCAAGCATTAGAGGATCATCTGGCAGAAAATACCATAGACGAAAAATCTGAACCATTGAAAACGTATTTTCCCGATGATGAGGTGCCATTCATGGGAGAAGATATCACCGAAGCATATGATGGTTGGATAATGTTTTTCGACGCAGTAGCAAACATCAAATGAGTTGGTGTTGGAGTTGTCTTGGTATCAGAGAATGGCCAACACTATCCAGTATCCGAAAAACTCGGGTTTCCATGCACCAACAATATGGCGGAGTATGAGGCCTGCATCTTGGGAATCAAGTTAGCTATTAACATGAATGTTCTGGAGCTGTTGGTAATTAGGGATTTCGATCTGTTGGTGCATCAGGTTTTAGGAGAATGTGCTACAAAGAGCACCAAAATATTTCCATATTTGCACTGTGTACAATAGTTGATCAAAAGGTTCACAAAGAGAGAATTCAAACATGTTCCGAGAATTCAAAATGAGTTCGCAGATGCATTGGCCACTCTATCTTCCATGATACAACACCCAGACAAGAACTTCATTGACCCTATCCCAATAGAAACTCATAAACAACTAGCTTATTGTGCTCATGTGAAAGAAGAGAGCGATGGAAATCTGTGGTTCCATGACATCAAGGAATATTTGGCAAAAGGAGAATATCCAGAACACTCTACCCATACTCAGAAGCGCATGTTTCGAAGATTAGTGAACCATTTCTTTCAAAACGGAGGAATTTTGTATAGAAGAACTCCTGAATTGCGGTTACTATGGTACGTCGATGCCAAGGAAGCATCCAGATTGCTCGAGGAAATACATGCCTGAACTTGCATACCGCACATGAATGGCTTCGTCTTAGCCAAGAAAATACTAAGAGCAGGGTATTTCTGGATGACTATGGAAACAAACTGTATCAAGTATGTTCAGAAATATCACCAATGCCAGATATATGCTGATATGATACGAATGACACCCTATGAACCCAACGCAACAAGTGCACCCTGGCCTTTCTCCGCTTGGGGCATGTATGTTATCGGTCCAATCGAACCCGCTTCTTCAAATGGGCATAGTTTCATTCTAGTGGCCATAGGTTAATTCACAAAATGGGTCGAAGGCACATCTTACAAAGTTGTAACTAAGAAGGTCGTCGCAGATTTTGTTCGGGATTGCATTGTTTGTCGGTTCGGAATGCCAGAGTTAATCATCACCGACAATGCCGCCAATCTCAACAGTAACCTAATGAAGGCCATGTGTGAAACTTTCAAGATCAAGCATAAGAATTCCACGATATACATGCTGCAAACGAATGGAGCTGTAGAGGCTGCCAACAAGAACATCAAGAAAATACTAAGGAAAATGGTAGATAATTACAAGTAATGGCATGAGAAGTTTCTATTTTCTCTGCACGGATATCGTACCACGGTTCGCACATCAACTTGGGAAACTCCTTACCTATTGGTTTATGGCACTAAAGTAGTTATTACTGCCAAAGTAGAAATCCCTTCTTTGAGAATTATACAAAAAGTAGAGCTCAGCGACACAGAATAGGTACAAAGCTGCTATGAACAACTGGCTCTCATTGATAGAAAGACAATGAATGCAGTATGTCACGGTCAACTCTACCAAAACAGAATGGCAAGAGCTTTCAACATAAAGGTCAGACCAAGGCAATTCACACCGGTTTGTGCTAAATCGGATCTTCCCACATCAAAATGAAGCCAAGAGGAAGTTCTCACCCAACTAGCAAGGTACCTACATGGTTCATTGAGTATTAACAGGAGGAGCACTCATACTTGCAGAAATGGACGGAGAGATTTGGCCAAAACCTATCAACTCAGATGCATTCAAGAGACACTATGTTTAGGATTGTTTATATTTCTTCACTTGCTGTAACTGAACTATGCTTGACCTGATTCCCGTTTAAGAGGGGATACGTAGGCAGCCCTGTGAGTTTGGTCACATCTTAATAAAATCTTTATTGTCTCCATTGCTTGCATGAGGTTAAGCATTGCCTCCCTAATTTGCATAAGGCTAAGCAATGCCTTTATTTGCATGAGACTAAGAATTGTCTCCATTTCTTGCAAGAGGCTAAGCATTGCCGCTCTAATGGCATAAGGCTGAGTACTACCTTTCATTGCATGAGACTAAGCATTATCTCCTCTTCTTGCATGAGGCTAAGAACTACCTCCCTAATTGAATAAGGCTAAGCACCGCATTTCCTTGTATGAGACTAAGCATTGTCTCCATTTCTCGCATGAGGTTAAGCATTGCCTCCGTAATTGTATAAGGCTAAGCACTGCCTTTCTCTGCATGAGTCTGAGCATTGTCTCCTCTTCTGGCATGAGGCTAAGCACTGCCTCCCTAATTGCATTAGGCTAAGCATTTCCTCCCTAATTGCATGAGGCTAAGCACTGCCTTTCCCTGCATGCGACTAAGCATAGTCTCCTCTTCTGGCATGAGGCTGAGCACTGCCTCCCTAATTGCATAAGGTTAAGCACTGCCTCCCTGATTGCATGAGGCTAAGCACTGCTTTTCCCTACATGAGACTAAGCATCGTCTCCTCTTCTTGCATGAGGATAAGCACTGCTCCCTAATTGCATAAGGCTAAGAATCGTCTTTCCCTGCATGAGACTAGGGATTGTCTCCTTTTCTTGTATAAGGCTAAGCATTGCCTCCCTAATTGCATAAGGCTAAGCACTTCCTTTTCTTGTATGAGACTAAATACTATCTCCACTATGCTACCTAAGACCTAGCACTATCTCTTTGGTCACCTAGGGTTAAGCGTCGCACTCATCTCACACAAGACTAAGCCTTGTCTTGTCTCGTCCTCGCATATGACCGGGCATCATATCTTTGCATGGACTGAAACATCGCTATTTTGTCCAAAGGCGTCATAGTTCGAAGGCATCATCCTCATAGCAGGGAGACACAATTCCATGGCCTGAGGATCTCTCAAAATTGCACATCATTATTCAAAGGCGTCATAGTCTATAGGCACCATCCTCATGGCCTGAGGATACCATTTCATGGCCTGCTAATCGCTTATCGTACACTTCATGGCCTAGGATTTCATGGTTTAAGGACATCATCCTCACCGTCATGGTCCAAAGGGATTCGCAGTAAGTTTAAACTTTCGCAATAACTCATATATATATTCGCACGCACCGTGTTTTAAGTTTTACAAGTAATCAATGAGGTAACCGTTCTACAAATGGGAGCAATCTTTGCTCCGGTTTTCGTTCACAACAATCACATTCTTCAATTGTTTCAAACGTAACCAACTACCATTAATTGCCTACCTTTTACTCTGTGACCGTTCAGATTTCTGCCTTGTTAGACAATCGTAACATTTCAAATTCACATTCACGACTTCGAATAAATTCATCTGATATTATCACACCCAAAAGAACCCTCTCCGAAACATATAAACATTCCTGTAACAACTCCATTAGTTTCGTTCACCATTGGATCGAGAACTACACACGACATGATTCCCGTAACACAAGGGATATGTAGGCAACTCAGGAACTGGGGTTCGGCCTCCATGTTTTCAAATCACATCATTCCTTACTCAATTCGGCCAAATTGGTCATCATTTTCTTTACCCGACAAATCTTTCATCATTTCTGGGTAAAGAGGGGCACTTGTTGATACCCAATTTTGCCTCATATTTTCTGAAATAGTATATATACCTTCAAAATATAATTTCGCATCATTATTTAGTTTACAAAATCTATACAAGTATTTTCTATAATTTTCCATAATTTCTAAAGCTTTAAAATTGATTTTCTTACATTTAAATTACTTGAATATTTATTAATTACTCCTTCAAATCATTTTGTGATGCCTTAATCATCTAAAATTATTATTTGCAT
>AWOL01S0021982.1:0-17798 GCA_000715115.1 Nicotiana otophora | reverse complement strand
AGAGGTACATGGCACAGGTTCCTTATTCCAGTGCAGTCGGCAGTATTATGTATGCAATGGTTTGTACACGTCTAGACATTTCACAAGCAGTGAGCGTGGTAAGTCGGTATATGGCTTACCCTAGTAAAGCACATTGGCATGTTGTGAAATGGATTCTCAGATACTTGCGAGGTACTTCAAACACACGTTTGGAGTTTGGGAGAAATACTAACACTTTGGTTGGTTTTGTAGACTCAGATTATGCAGGTGATCCTGACAAAAGAAGATCACTGACAGGCTATGTATTTTGCATCGGTGGTTGCACTATTAGTTGGAAAGCTACATTACAACATGTAGTAGCTTTATCTACTACCAAAGCAGAATATATGGCAGTGACCGAGGAGATCAAAGAAGCTTTATGATTGAAGGGTCTATTTGCGGAACTCAGTTTACACCAAATTGGTATTACCAGTTTCTATGATAGGCAAAGTGCCATTCACTTGACTAAAGATATAATGTATCATGAGTGGACAAAGCACATGGATATAAAGTATCATTTAATCCGAGAAACCATTGCTGAAAAAAAAGTCTCTGTTCAAAAAATCAACACTAGAGACAATCCTGCTGACATGTTCACAAAACCTCTTCCTGTGTCCAAGTTCAAGCTTTGCCTGAACTTGATTGGCATTTATGAAGAATGATTTTGCCCATTGGAATTTTTGCGGAGAAGGTGGAGCAAAGTTACTATATATAAGCCAAAATTAGGCAAGGTGGAGATTTGTAATATGGCCAAATTTTCATGACATTTTTCATGACATAATATCCATTATAATAAATTTGTGGTTCATGACATTTGCCATGACATAATATCCATTATAACAAATTTGTGGATCATGACATTTGCCATGACATAATATCCATTATTAGGCCAAGGATTTCTTGTTATAAATAGAGGAGTTTCTCCTCATTTGAAAATACACCAATTCAAGAGCTTTTCACTCTTGTCTTTCTTTCTCCTCCTTTATTTCATTATAGAGTATTTTGTAAGAGAGTGAGTGTTGGGAAACACTTGTGTGAACCCTTTCTTTAGAGTGATCTTGTGAGGTTATTCTCTTGGGATATTTGGGATTAATTAGAGTATTTACTCTAATTTTGTACTCTCTTTTGTACTCTTGTTGGTATAGTAAAATTACTCCTCTCCGCTTGTGGACGTAGGTCACCTTGACCTAACCACATTAAATTTGTGTCTTCTTTATATTCTTTAATTGCCGTTATTATCAACCTCCATTGTCTTTGTTATTGTCATTATACCGTTGTTTGGATAAATTTCGCACTACCCGGATTCCCGATCCTAACAAATTGGTATATGTAATTTATATTTATACAATTATTGATAAAATATTTTAAATTCTAATATTTTCTTAAAATTTGGTAGAGGTAGGATTGAATGAGTTAATAGGATAAAAAACATTTCTCACTAAATTAAATAATGTATTTATCTTCTCATCAATTATTTTTTTCTTTCTTTCCTTTTTCATATTTTTTACTATTTTACTTTCTAATTTCAACTCATATTCTCTAAATTAGCTATTCCCTTTTTTCACATTTGATTGATCCACACATTAGAAAGCAAGTTCTTTTGTATCTCATTCTTTAACTAAGAAATCCTTGAGATAGGTGTCATAAGGTTCAAGACGTGATGTATAATAGGCTCAACACTTTTATCATTTTCAATTAATACGATATTTTTGTCTAGGGGAAAGTTCAATACCATATAACGTGCACCTAATCCACACATTATACGTTCCTATCTCACCACTAGATCAAAGCCATGTAGACTTTTTGTGTCTTAATATTGTATGAATTTTATGAAAAAAATTCCAGGGTCTTTTAATGTATTTTAGTTTTAAGCCATCAGTTCCTTTGAGCCGCCCAGATTAATGATTGATAATTATTTATAGATCACTGCCCCATGAACGAGTTATTCAACCAATTTCATTCACATTTGGTAACTAAATAACACATTCACTGATTGTTGTGTTATCTTAATTGAGACTCTATAAAATTTGATTGAGAATGTCAGGGGTGGACAAGTGTCTCAAGCAGGAGATTAGTAAAGCTTTGGTTTACAGCTTGTTTGGATGGTTGTTTCTTGTTGTATCGTATTGTATTGTTATCCCAAAATAATGTTTATTTTGATTGCTTAGTTAAAATTGGTTGTATTGTATTGTTAAATTTATTATTCCGGAACAATGAAAAGTCTCATTGTTTGAAATAATTGATTTGGTCTGGTGAGATTGTTTCCTATTTGTTTTTCTAATTATGCCCTAACTTATTACTTTATAATTCTCTTTTACCCTTTACTTTTTTTTAATCCAAATCTCCTAACCTATAACCTACGTCTTCATTCCAAGTAAATTCAAAAATAGCCAGATTTACAAGTGATAATTGAAAAATAGCCACAGTTTTAAAAGTAATCAAATTTTAGTTACTTTTCATATAAAGATAAATCTAAATAAAAATACTGTTCAAAATCCAGAAAATATTCCAGCAAAATATATTGGAGTTCGAATTTTTTACATGTGAACTTTCAGCATAATATACTGAATATACTGGAACTCCATCATAATATACTGGAGTTCCAGCATAATATACTGGTCTAGCATAATACGCTAGAAGTTCATACACAGGTACACCAATCTCCAGTATATTATGCTGGAACTTTCCGTATACTGGAGTTTCAGTATAATATGCTGGAAGTTCATACACAGGTGCATCAATCTCCAGTATATTATGCTGTAACTTTCCATGTTGCAGCAAAATAATGGCTATTTTTCAATGACTTTGCAAACGCCGATTGTTTTTCAATTACTAGTCTAAAAACTGGCTGCCCGTGCTATTTTTACCTTCGTTCCTTTTTTCCTTCTACCACTTCCAACTCCAACGTCAGGTATATGTTTTACTTCCTCTTTGTTTTGGTCTTTCTTCTACTTTGATTTTTACTTTGATTCAGGTATATGAATATATGTCTCAGTTCAGTTCTATTCAACATTCAAGTATCATGTAACTCAATATGGTTTAGTATTTTAGTATCATGTATTATAGTACGATTCTCAGTTCCTATTTTTAAATCCCTGGATGGTTGAACACCTGTATTTGGGCCGAGGCCACAGTTTATGCTTTATGCATGTTTGGGCTTGAGGCCGCAGTTATGTATACGCATACTTGGGCCCGAGGCTGCATTTTGTGCACATATATATTGGGCCTGATGTCGCAATTTATTTATTCTGATAAACAGGTTATTCGTCATTCAGAAGAGGGAGTATTCATATCCTTAATTCCTTTGTTCAGTTCAGTTATCAGTTATCATTTCAGTTTCAATAGTTATCATTTCAGTTATCAATTATCAATTCTCAATTATCAACTTAGTTTCAGTTTCAGCATTTATAATTCTTTCTTTCCGTTGCTTTACATACCAGTGCAATTCAAAAGTACTGATGTCCCTTTTGCCCAGGGCCTACATCTCACGATGCAGGTAATGATTTACAAATTGACGATTCAGAGTGCTAGGATTCTCGTATCAGCTATTTGGTGAGCCCCAGTTCTTTCAGGGTATTATCATTACCTTACAATCTTCAGTATTTTTCAAACAATAAGTGTTTTCAGTACTTCATTAGAGACTTCATAGACTAGAGTAACAGTTAGACAGAGTCACAAGCTTTTCATATTAAGCAATAGTGACTACAGATATGTTTCAGACTTGGATTAGTGTTTCCATACTTTGATTTATATCATTTAGACTTTCAGTATATCAACATGTGTTAGTTTATCTTCCGCATTCAGTATGTTATGATATCACATGTTGATTCAGCCAGCCAATTGGTTCGCTCGATCATATGTAGTGAGGCACCGAGTGCCGTGCTACGTCCAGGCCCAGGTTCGGGGCGTGATAAAGCTTGGTATCAGAGCACTAGGTTCAAGAGTTCTAGGGAGTCTATGAAGCCGTGTCCAGTGGAGTTTCCTTTATATGTGTGTGCCAGCCATACATATAAATGGTTAACTACCAAGACATTCAGGATTGTCTCACTTCTTTCTACTCTAGATCATGCCATGAAGCTTAGAGCAATAGTTAACCTTATGTTCCTATCAAATTCCATACGTATCGAATGCCCAAGCGACGAGCAAGAAAAACCCAAGGTCCTAGAGGATATGATCGCCTATTGGGGTATAATTATCGAGTACAGCTTGGTAACAAATGAGACTTGAGAGGATGTTGAAAGTGGGATACAATGGATAGTAGTACATATTAGAGAATAACCTTATCAAAAAGCACAAAATTGGTTATCATATTTTATGGTTATCAGTTTATCTCAGTTACCAGTTATGCAGTCTTTCAGTTAGAAGGTTTATGGTTATTCAGTATGCTAGTATTCAGTTATTTAGTTACGAGATCTCTAATTTTCAATGTATCTAAATTCTGGAACTTGTGAGTATACAGTGATGCACATGGGTTCCAAAAGTAAATGTAAGTAACAGTGGTTACAGCGAAATCTTCATATATTTTAGGTCCGAATTAAGACCAAGACTCACCGGATGGCACATGAAGTAATTTATCAGATGATGGTATACTTTGAAGGATATGCATGGTAGTGTATTCGTATGTGTTTTACCTCCCAGAACAACTTCATTTAATTCTTGAAAATGGAGCCATATGTTGGATGATGATAGTTTAGATGTCATACCCCATGGTGTAACAGGTTAAGAATTTAACCGCAGCGGGCACATAATTGATCACTATAGTTTTGGACAGAAAAGAGCCTAAGGGCAAAATACCTAGGAGTCAAAAACATTTGTTATTAACAAAGATGTGTTTTCGTACAACTCATGCATATGACTAGAAGATATGATGTACGAAATGAGAACCAAGAGCAGGCAATATTGAATTTCAGGGAATTATTTTAACTTGTTCAGATTTATTCGAATCAGAATTAGAAAGTACCATGTTACTATAAGAAGCAGTTGTTATTGTGAGATAAAAGATATGACAGTTTCCCCTTAGGTTATGTGACTAAGTGTTTACCCCAGATATTTTTAGTCTGATATAATTTTGAAGTGTATAGAAAGTTTGGGGTTAGATATTCCAATTTCGTTTAAGACAGATGAACTTTCCCTAAGTGTGATCCATGTACATAGTTAAAAAAAAAGATAGTATGCGACCGTAGAATAGGGTCGGATGGTGAAGGAAGTTAGAAATAACCTTATGCTTCACTTTAGTTATTCAAAGCAAAACAAAAAAATATGATGCTAGTAGGTGGTTAGTAAAGGAATATCAAGTAAGTTTTGAGTAGATACAGTGAATTAGCAATTTTAGCAGAGATAATAGAGGTACAATTTGATTTACTTAGCCAGGTTAACTATAGTGAGTGGATGATAGTTTGAAACACCAAACGCGTGTTAGAACCCAATGAGTTTAAGTTAAACCCGAAGTACAGTGACAATGGAAGAAAGGAAAATCAGCTAGCAGTAAGAGTGCAAACTACAGAAGAATAGCCTTTAAGAGTTATCGAAAAGAGGTTTCCCCAAGATTGACAAAGTGAGCAGAGTTAAATCATTAAGATTGTGTTTGATAGTTGTGAATACATTGGCCTTCCATTTATATAAGTTATTTAGTTTTTCCTAGTAAGAAAGATTGCTCAGAAGCAAGTTGAAAGATGAGTTGTCATTGACATAAAGTGCAAAGAATTGCAGAAGATAAGAAAAGTTGTTCGGATCCCAACAAAAGAGAAGGATCCATAAGTACAAGACCTTAACCTTTGTTCTAAGGGAGAGATGTGAAAATCGTCAGTAAGTCCAGTTGGAGATTTGAAACCCACATAGTTAGCATGGGATATAAAAACCATAAAATCATGCCCAGTTATGTATAACGAGGGTAGTGCCATTGCACGAGACTCTTATTTTGGAGTATTAGTCAAAGACTTAGCTCGCAACAATGCTATAAGTGTTTTCAGGAAGTACCTTAAAAATATAATCAAGTATGGGAAGTATAGCTCATGATTGAGGCAGACACGAGAACTCTAGTGAAAGACATTCACCGCTTAGCCAAGATAGGAGTTCGACTTCAGACTCCGAAGATGACAGAGTTGTTGTCTAGAACAGGACGTGTTCCCCTTTAGTAGCCAAAGAGAAGGAGAAACAATTTGATGACCCCTACTTGTTGCAGTTGAAAGAGGAGATTCAAAAGTATAAGATGATGGCTTTTGAATAAGGGGGAGATGATGGTACTTTGAGGTACCAAGACAGACTATGACATAGACGGACTTAGAGAGGAGGATCATATTAGAAGCCTATAATTCCAGGTATTCTATCCACCCAGGTTCCCCAAAGATGTATCATGATCTCAAGGAGATTTATTTGTGGAATGACAAAAAAAAAAGAAGAGAGAGAACGTCACAGGCTTTGTGGCCAAGTGTTCGAAGTATCAGCAAATGAAAATCGAGCAACAGAAAGCCCAGTGTTTTACCATAGCTTACACATATTCATGAGTGGAAATGGTAAATATAGACCGTATAACAAGATTATCTCACTCCTTTTGAAAGCATGATTTGAGTGGGTGGTTATAGATCGACTTACCAAGTCAATTCACTTCTTACCGGTAAGACCACAGATTCAACAAAAGATTTTGCCAAGTTGTACATTCAGGAAATCGTCTGATTGCACGAGACCCCGTTGTCTGTCATTTTGACTGTGGTGCTCAGTTTAAAATGAACTTTTAGAAGTTTTTTCAAAAAGGATTAGGCACAAGTTTTTCATCCTCAGAAAGATGGCCAGGCAAAACGCATTATTCAGACACCTGAGGATATGTCCTTGATGTTTAAAGTAATTGGGATGATCACATACCTCTCATTGAGTTTGCTAAAAATAACACCTACCATTCTAGTATCAAGATGGCATCGTGCGAGACTCTATATGGGCGAAGGTGTAGATCGCCAATTGGTTGGTTCAAAGTTGGTGAAGCAGTGTTGTTGGGACCAAATTTGGTCTATCAGATTATGGAGAAAGTCAAGTTGATTCAAGATCATTTGCAGACGGCTCAGAGCCACCAAAAGTCCTATTCGGGCGTACGACATAGAGACCTAGAGTTTCAAGTTGATGATTGGGTGTTTCTGAAAATTTCACCTATGAAAGGTGTAATAAGATTTGGAAAGAAAGGAAAGCTCAGTCTCAGATATATCAGGTCGTATATAATCCTACAAAAGATCGGGAAAATAGCTTATGAGTTAGAGTTGCCACCAGAATTTGCGGCTGTACACCTAATACTTCACGTGCCATGTTATAACATTCAAGTTTCCAGTACTCAGATACTCATGTCAGTTCAGTACTTAGATACTCATGCCAGTTCAATACTCAGATACTCATGTTAGTCTAGTACTCAGATATTCATGCCAGATTAGTACTCAGATATTGATGTCAGTTCAATACTCAAATATTCATGCCAATTCAATATTCATATATCGATGTTAGTTCAGTATTCACGTATTCATGGCAGACCAGTATTCACGTATATATTTCATGTTATGCGCATTATAATGCCCTGTGAGGCTTGTGTTATGCTATGATAGATGACGAGTGTTTTGGAGAAATGTTGAAGATAACTAACCTTTTCATTCAAACCCTATATTATAATCTCCATGTCTTTTAGTATTCAATCAGCTCAGTATTCAATAGTCATTCAGTTCAGTATCTCAGCAGTTCGCTAATCATGTATTTGTTCAGTTTAGTATACAAATGTTCATAAAGGTTGAGTGTTCACATATTTCCACCAGACCCGTTTGAGGCCCAAAGTTATCCGAAGTTACAGTCAGGACAATCATTCGAGGATGAACGATCCCAAGAGGAGATAATGTAACACCCCGTACATTCGGACTAGGTATGGATATGTTAAATGGGTATTAATTTGATATTTTAGACATATGAATTCCTAGCGGGATGAGTATTTTCACAACCCAAAATCCCACCCGTCATGATGGCGCCTATCTCAATACTAGGCAAGCCGACAATCTCAATAAAACACATATTCTTTTAAATTTGAAAAGAGAATGATTAAATTCAGCAGAAGAAATCTCACAAGTACAAATATAAATACTCCCAAAATCTGGTGTCATTAAGTACATGATCATCTAATATGATTAAAAGTATGGAAAATACGGTTTATAATAGTCTGAGACCCAATACACTAAACAAGAAGATAGGGAAGGAGAGACAAGGTCTGCGAAATACGACAACTATCTCAGAATCTCTGGGAAATCAACTGCGCAAAAGGATCAACATCCGCAATGTCCGGAAACACCTGGATCTGCACACGAAGTGCAGGGTGTAGTATGAGTACAACCAACTCAGCAAGTAACAATAATAAATAAGGAATTGAAGATAGTGACGAGATACACTGTTATAGTTTATTTTCAATAATTCCAGCAATGAATAGACATGCTTTCAAATCCAGTATTTTAAGTCAAATAAATTCTAAACAGTTTAAGTTTATGTATTCTAGATATAAAATCTTTCAGAAAATTTCACAACAATGACAGAGAACAACTAAGTGCAACAACAAATGAAAAACAAGTACAGCCTCTCATGACAACAATCACTTATTGGGCTCCCAGCCCTCAACAATCACACTCAATGGGTACCCGCGCTCACTGGGGGTGTACAGACTCCGGAGGGGCTCCTACAGTCCAAGCGCTATAATCCGCACGGACAACTCACGTACTGCACAGATAACTCATGTGCTGCACGGACAACTCATGTGCTATAATATCCTGCACGGACAACTCACGTGCTATAGTATCCTTACCTCACCGACAGGCCCTCGGCCTTACTCAGTCCTCAACCTCCCTAGTCTCTTGGCTCTCGGAAATCACAAAGATCAGCCCAAACAAAATAACATAGTGTATCAACAAAATCAAGAAAGACTGAGGTATGATATGCAAGTAAAATCATGACGGAGTACAAGACAACAATTAGAAAATAATTCAACAAGTACGCGACCTCTGTGGGTCCCAAAAGTACTATCCCATAGCCTAAGCATGATTTCTAACATGATTTATAGTCAAATTTCTTCAATACATAGAGAGCATATAGCTAACAACAAGTTATTCAACATTACAGTTTCCACGGGACGGACCAAGTCACAATCCCCACGGTGCACGCCCACACGCCTCAGGATCAGATTTAAAACTATTACTTACCTTAAACCGTGAAATTATTTATTCTGCAATGTCTTTTTCTCGTGAATTGGCCTCCAAATGCCTCGAATCTAGCCACAAATAATTCGATTCAGTCAATTAAATTTATTGGAATTAATTTCATAAGAAAATACTAATTTTCCATAAAAATCCGAAATTTAGCTAAAAATCGCCCGTGAGGCCCACGTCCCAGAACCGGACAAAAGTTACAAAATCCGAAAGCCCATTCCACGACGAGTCTACCCATACTAATTTTACCAAAATCCAACCTCAACTAGACCTCCAAATCATCAAATCTTATTTCCAAATTTCTAAGTTCAAATCTCTAATTTACACCTCAAAAACATGTAATCTAGTCGGATTATTCGAAGATAATTCAATTTTATAGAGTAGAAATGATCACAAGGGACTTACCTCAAGTTTTCCTTTAAAATCTATCAAACATCGCCTCCCCTCAAGCTCCAATTTGTCAAAAATAGCGAATGAGACGAAGTCCCCTGCTTTATAATTCTGCCAGACAGCCCTTGGTATTGCCTCGATCTTGGCCTTCGATCGTGGTCCTCGATCCTGACTTCGATCATGGCCCTCGACCCTACCTTTGATCGTGGCTTCGATCCTGGGCTCGATTCTGGGCACGATTCTGGGCTCGATTATGGGAGAAGGAATTTCCAGCAGAAGGAAATTGCAACAGCTATTTTAGTCCAACTTTTGATCTATTAACCATCCGAAACTCACCCGAGGCCCTCAGGACCTCAACCAAATATACCAACAAGTCTTAAAACATCATACGAACTTAGTCGAGTCTTCAAATCACATCCAACAACACTAAAAACACGAATCACACATAGATTCAAGCCTAATGAACTTTGAAACTTTCTATTTCTACAAACAACGTCGAAACCTATCAAATCGCGTCCGATTGACCTCAAATTTTGCACATAAGTCATAAATGACATAACAAAGGTATTAAAATTTTCAGAATTAGATTTCGACCCCGATATCAAAAAGTCAACCCCCCTCCCCCCGGTCAAACTTCCCAAAAATTCAACTTTCGGCATTTCAAGCCTAATTCCTCTACGGACCTCCAAAAAAATTTCTGAATACGCTCCTAAGTCCAAAATCACCATACAGAGCTATTGGAATCATTAAAATTCAAATCTGAGGTTGTTTACACAAAAGTCCACTTCCGGGCAACGTTTCTAAAATTTTGAGACTAAGTGTCTTATTTCACTCTGAATTTCTTCCGGACCCGAACAACTAACCTGATAAGTCATAAATCAATTATAAGGCATAAATTGAGCAGTAAATGGGGGAAACGGGGTTATAATACTAAAAACAACCGGACGGGTCGTTACATTCTCCCCCTCTTAAACAAACGTTTGTCGTCGAACGGGTTTAGAATCATACCTGGAGTCTTAAATAGGTGTGGAATTTTCTCTGTATCTCCTGCTCAATTTCCCAAGTAGCTTCTCCGACTGGCTGGACCCTCCACTGTACCTTCACTGATGCTATGTTCTTTGACCTCAGCTTTCGAACCTGTCGGTCTAAAATAGCCACCGGCTCCACATCATAAGTTAAATTACCGTCCAACTGCACTGTACTGAAATCCAGAATATGAGACGGATCCCCGACATACTTTCGGAGCATGGATACATGGAACACTGGATGAACACCTGATATACTAGGTGGCAAGGCAAGTTCATAAGCCACCTCTCCAATTCTTTTAAGTATCTCAAAAGGCCCAATATACCGAGCGCTCAACTTGCCCTTCCTCTAGAACCTCAACACACCCTTCATGGGTGAAATCTTGAGTAGAACCTTCTCTCCAACCATGTGAACAACATCACGAACCTTCCTGTCAGCATAACTCTTTTGTCTAGACTGCGTCGTGCGAAGCCATTCCTGAATCACTTTGACCTTCTCTAAAGCATCCTGAACCAAGTCAGTACCCAATAGTCTAGCCTCACCCGGCTAAACCAACCCATCGGAGACCGAATCCGTCTACCATACAAAGCCCCATACAGAGCCATCTGAATGCTCTATTGGTAACTGTTATTGTAAGCAAACTCCGCGAGTGACAGAAATNTCCGCGAGTGGAAGAAATTGATCCCAAG
Source organism: Nicotiana otophora (assembly GCA_000715115.1). NCBI lineage: Eukaryota > Viridiplantae > Streptophyta > Magnoliopsida > Solanales > Solanaceae > Nicotiana > Nicotiana otophora. The sequence continues at coordinate 6,463 of AWOL01S0021982.1, read as the reverse complement.
AACCTCCAAAATCTATAACACAAGCGCGTAACATATCTTCCAATATCTGAATAGTGCACTCGGAATGTCCGTCAGTCTGAGGGTGAAATGTTGTAATCAACTAAACCTGGGTGCCCAATTCTTGCTGCACTGCTCTCCAAAACTGTGATGTAAACTTCGTGCCCCGATCTGAAATGATGGACACTGGCACACCATGTAGGTGAACAATCTCGCGAATATAAATCCCAGCCAACCGCTCCGAAGAATAATTAGTACCAACTAGAATAAAATGCGCTGATCTGGTCAACCGATCTACTATCACCCAAACAACATCAAACTTTCTCAAAGTCCATGGGAGCCCAACTACGAAGTCCATGATAATACGCTCCCACTTCCACTCAGAAATTTCAAGTCTCTATAGCAATACGCCTGGTCTCTGATGCTCATACTTTACCTGTTGGCAATTTAGACACCGAGCTACAAACCCAACTATATCTTTCTTCATTAGCCTCCACCAATAGTGCTGCCTCAAATCTTGATACATCTTCGCACCACCTGGATGAATGGAGTACCGCGAACGGTGAGCTTCCTGGAGAATCAACTCACGTAAACCGTCTACATTAGGCACATATAGCCTGCCCTGCATCTGTAATAAACTGTCTTCTCCAATAGTGACTTTCTTGGCATCACCGTGCTGAACCATGTCCTTAAGGACAAGCAGATGTGGATCATCGTACTGGCACTCTCTAATACGATCATATAAAGAAGACCGAGAAACCACACAAGCCAAAACTCGATTCGGCTTGGAAACATCCAACCTAACAAACTGGTTAGCCAAAGCCTAAACATCCAAGGCTAAAGGCCTCTCTGCTACCGGTAAGTATGCTCAGCTGCCCAAACTCTCTGCCTTGCGACTCAAGGCATCAACCACCACATTGGCCTTTCCGGGATGGTAGAGAATGGTAATGTCATAATCCTTAAGAAACTCCAACCACCTTCGTTACTGCAAATTAGGATCCTTCTGTTTAAACAAATATTGTAGACTCTGATGATCGGTATATACCTCACACTGGACACTGTACACGTAATGCCGCCAAATATTTAAGGCATGAACAATAGCTGCTGACTCAAGATCGTGGACCGGATAATTCTTCTCATGTACCTTTAACTGTATAGACGCATAGTCAATCAACCTACCGTCTTGCATAAGCACTGCGTCAAGACCAATACGCGACGCGTCACAATACACAGTATACGACTCTGAACCTATGGGTAATACCAATACTGGAGTTGTAGTCAAAGTTGTCATGAGCTTCTAAAAGCTCTTTTCACACTCATCCGACCACCTGAACGGGACACCTTTTTGGGTCAATTTAGTCATAGGCGATGCAATAGATGAGAATCCCTCCACAAAGAGACGACAATAACCAGCCTAGCCTAGAAAACTTCGAATCGCAGTAACTGAAGATGGCCTGGGCCAATTCTGAACTGCCTCTATTTTCTTCGGATCTACCTTAATTCCTTCACTGGACACTATATGTCCCAAGAATGCCCCCGAATCAAGCCAGAATTCACACTTATAGAATATGGCATAAAGTCTCTCCTCTCTCAGCCTCTGTAGTACAATACCCAAGTATTATGCATGCTCCTCCTGGATGCGTGAGTACACTAGGATATCATCAATAAATACTACGACAAATAAATCAAGATATGGCTGGAATATACTGTTCATCAAATGCATAAATGCTGCTCGGGCATTGGTTATCCCAAAAGACATCACAAGAAATTCATAGTTGCCATAACGAGTTCTTAATGCCATTTTTAGAATATCCGAATCCCTAATTTTCTACTGGTGATACCTAGACCTCAAATCAATTTTGGAAAACACACTCGCCCCCTGAAGCTGGTCAAATAAATCATCAATACACGGCAAGNTAAACCAACCCATCGGAGACCGAATCCGTCTACCATACAAAGCCCCATACAGAGCCATCTGAATGCTCTATTGGTAACTGTTATTGTAAGCAAACTCCGCGAGTGACAGAAATTGATCCCAAGAACCTCCAAAATCTATAACACAAGCGCGTAACATATCTTCCAATATCTGAATAGTGCACTCGGAATGTCCGTCAGTCTGAGGGTGAAATGTTGTAATCAACTAAACCTGGGTGCCCAATTCTTGCTGCACTGCTCTCCAAAACTGTGATGTAAACTTCGTGCCCCGATCTGAAATGATGGACACTGGCACACCATGTAGGTGAACAATCTCGCGAATATAAATCCCAGCCAACCGCTCCGAAGAATAATTAGTACCAACTAGAATAAAATGCGCTGATCTGGTCAACCGATCTACTATCACCCAAACAACATCAAACTTTCTCAAAGTCCATGGGAGCCCAACTACGAAGTCCATGATAATACGCTCCCACTTCCACTCAGAAATTTCAAGTCTCTATAGCAATACGCCTGGTCTCTGATGCTCATACTTTACCTGTTGGCAATTTAGACACCGAGCTACAAACCCAACTATATCTTTCTTCATTAGCCTCCACCAATAGTGCTGCCTCAAATCTTGATACATCTTCGCACCACCTGGATGAATGGAGTACCGCGAACGGTGAGCTTCCTGGAGAATCAACTCACGTAAACCGTCTACATTAGGCACATATAGCCTGCCCTGCATCTGTAATAAACTGTCTTCTCCAATAGTGACTTTCTTGGCATCACCGTGCTGAACCATGTCCTTAAGGACAAGCAGATGTGGATCATCGTACTGGCACTCTCTAATACGATCATATAAAGAAGACCGAGAAACCACACAAGCCAAAACTCGATTCGGCTTGGAAACATCCAACCTAACAAACTGGTTAGCCAAAGCCTAAACATCCAAGGCTAAAGGCCTCTCTGCTACCGGTAAGTATGCTCAGCTGCCCAAACTCTCTGCCTTGCGACTCAAGGCATCAACCACCACATTGGCCTTTCCGGGATGGTAGAGAATGGTAATGTCATAATCCTTAAGAAACTCCAACCACCTTCGTTACTGCAAATTAGGATCCTTCTGTTTAAACAAATATTGTAGACTCTGATGATCGGTATATACCTCACACTGGACACTGTACACGTAATGCCGCCAAATATTTAAGGCATGAACAATAGCTGCTGACTCAAGATCGTGGACCGGATAATTCTTCTCATGTACCTTTAACTGTATAGACGCATAGTCAATCAACCTACCGTCTTGCATAAGCACTGCGTCAAGACCAATACGCGACGCGTCACAATACACAGTATACGACTCTGAACCTATGGGTAATACCAATACTGGAGTTGTAGTCAAAGTTGTCATGAGCTTCTAAAAGCTCTTTTCACACTCATCCGACCACCTGAACGGGACACCTTTTTGGGTCAATTTAGTCATAGGCGATGCAATAGATGAGAATCCCTCCACAAAGAGACGACAATAACCAGCCTAGCCTAGAAAACTTCGAATCGCAGTAACTGAAGATGGCCTGGGCCAATTCTGAACTGCCTCTATTTTCTTCGGATCTACCTTAATTCCTTCACTGGACACTATATGTCCCAAGAATGCCCCCGAATCAAGCCAGAATTCACACTTATAGAATATGGCATAAAGTCTCTCCTCTCTCAGCCTCTGTAGTACAATACCCAAGTATTATGCATGCTCCTCCTGGATGCGTGAGTACACTAGGATATCATCAATAAATACTACGACAAATAAATCAAGATATGGCTGGAATATACTGTTCATCAAATGCATAAATGCTGCTCGGGCATTGGTTATCCCAAAAGACATCACAAGAAATTCATAGTTGCCATAACGAGTTCTTAATGCCATTTTTAGAATATCCGAATCCCTAATTTTCTACTGGTGATACCTAGACCTCAAATCAATTTTGGAAAACACACTCGCCCCCTGAAGCTGGTCAAATAAATCATCAATACACGGCAAGGGATATTTATTCTTGATTGTAACTTTGTTCAATTGCCTATAATCGATGCACATCCGCATAGTACCATCTTTCTTTCTCACAAACAGAACCGGTGCACCCCAAGGTGACACACTAGGCCTAATAAACCCCTTTTCAAGGAGTTCCTGAAGTTGCTCTTTCAATTCTTTTAACTCAGCTGGTGCCATACGATACAGAGGAATAGAAATGGACTGAGTGCCTTGCACAAAGTCAATACCGAAATCAATATCCCTGTCGGGTTGCATACCCGGCAGGTCTACAGGAAATACATCCGGAAAGTCTCGCACGACCGGTATTGAATCAATAATAGGAGTATCTGCATCAACATCTCTCACAAAGGCCAAATATGACAAATATCCCTTTCCAACCATACGTTGGGCCTTCAACTAAGAAATTACCATGCTAGGAACAAAATCTAGAGAACCTCTCCATTCAACCTTTGGCAACCCCGGCATCGTCAACGTCAACGTCAACGTCAACGTCACAATTTTTGCGTGATAGTCCAGAATAGCATGACATGGAGACAACCAATCCATATCTAAGATTACATCGAAATCAACCATACCGAGTAATAAAAGATCAACTCTAGTCTCAAGTTCCCCAATAGTTACCACACACGACCGATACACATGGTTCACAGTAATAATATCGCCCACCGGTGTAGATACACAAACAGGTGAAACTAAGGACTCACAGGGCATATCCATATAATGAGCAAAATACGATGATACGTATGAATAAGTGGAATCAGGGTCAAATAATATAGAAGCCTCCCTGTGGCACACTGAAACAATACTTGTGATCACTGCATCTGAAGCAACAACATCTGGCCTGGCAGGAAAAGCATAGAATCGGGCCTGACAGCCACCTGATCGGCCTCCCCCTCTTGGGCGACCGCTAGCTGCCTGACCCCCACCTTGAGCTGGCTGGGCGGGTGGTGTAACTGTTGGTGCTGGTGCCGTCAGTCGAGAACTCTACTATAGAGCCCCACTCAATAGCCTAAGACAATGTCTCTTGACATGATTCAATTCTCCGCACTCGAAACAACCCCTCCTCTGACGGAACTGCTGCTCCTGATAACCCGAGGAATTACCTGTAGAAGCCTGAGCGGACGAGGCATGATGAGAACTATGCACTGGTAGTGCACTGAATAAAGACTGGCCTGAGTGAGCACTGTAAGAACCGTGGCTAGCTGATGCACCATGATGAGCGGGATGACCCGTCTGATCATGTTTGTAAAAACGACCCCTACCATAGTAAAACTGACCCCATGAAGGAACACCGCCGAAATCACCTGAACCATGAGGCCTCTTAGCCTCCCTCTCAACCCGATCCTGACTGCGAACCATCTCAATCTGACGAGCAATGTCGACCACCTCGTCGAAAGTAGCACCAGACACTCTCTCTCTAGTCATGAGTAATCGCACCTGAAAAGTGAGGCCATCTATGAACCTCCTGATCCTTTCCCTGTCTGTGGGAATCAACCAGATAGCATGATGGGCCAACTCTGAAAATCTCATCTCATATTGCGTCACGGACACATCACCCTGACGAAGTTGCTCGAACTACCTGCGCAACTCCTCTCTGCAGGACTGAGGCACGAACTTCTCCAGGAATAGACTGGAGAACTGTTGCCAGGTAAAGGGTGCTGCGTCGACCGGCCTACACCTCTCGTAAGCCTCCCACCATCTGAAGGTAGCCCTAGAAAACTGAAAAGTAGTGAACTAGACGCGACTGGTCTCTAGAATACCCGATGTCCGAAGAATCCGTTGACACTTATCCAGAAAACCACGAGCATCCTTTGACTCAGCACCGCTGAATGGTGGAGGTCGAAGCCTCTCAAATCTCTAAAGTCCCCTATGCTCATCATTTACCATAATAGGAACTACCGAAGCCTGAGCAGCTGCAACCGGCTGGGCTGGTAGTGCCCTTGGTATATGAAGTCCCTGTACTACCTGGTCTGGAGTACGGGCAACAGGGGTATGAGTACCTCCCCCAGCCTGAGAAGTGGCCGGTGCGGCCTGAGCCGAAACAACCTGAGCAAAACCAGTGCAAATTGTCAATATCTGGGCCAAATTCTCCTGAAGGCCTGGAATCTCAACAGGCACAACTGGTGCCTGAGCTGGTCCTGTCGGCTCAGCTATATCTGGAATATCCTCCTAACGTGGAGCAACTGGTGGTACTATAGGTGCGGGTCCAACTGTGGTACGAGCTACACCTCGACCTCTACCACGGCCACGGCCTCTCACGGCCCTAACTGGTGGTACTGGTGGCTGACCGTCCGATCCGGTAGTATGTGGCCTCACCATCTGTGAGAGAATAGAACAACAAAAATTTAGTTTATAGAATCAACGAATTCGCACGGTAGAATACAAGAAAGTGAAATTTTCCTAAGGGTTCTGCAGCCTCTTGAAGATAAGTACAGACATCTCCGTACCGATCCGCAAGTCTCTACGAAACCTGCTCATGACTCGTGAGACCTATGTAACCTAGGC
>AWOL01S0021981.1:24489-37224 GCA_000715115.1 Nicotiana otophora | reverse complement strand
ATATTAACACCATTAATAAGAGTTATCTGGTTATGAGACCGATAACTACATNCGCCTATCTCAATACTAGGCAAGCCGACAATCTCAATAAACCACATATTCTTTTAAATTTGAAAAGAGAATGATTAAATTCAGCGGAAGAAATCTCACAAGTACAAATATAAATACTTCCAAAACCTGGTGTCACTGAGTATATGAACATCTAATATGATTACAAGTCTGGAAAATACTGTCTATAATAGTCTGAGACCAAATATAGTAAACAAGGAGATAGGAAAGGAGAGACAAGGTATGCGAAACACGCCTGCTACCTCAGAATCTCCGGAAAATTAACTGCACGAAAGGATCAACACCCGCTATGTCCGGGAACACCTGGATCTGCACACGAAGTGCAGGGTGTAGTATGAGTACAACCAACTCAGCAAGTAACAATAGTAAATAAGGAATTGAAGATAGTGACGAGCTACACTGTTATAGTATATTTTCAGTAATTCCAGCAATGAATAGACATGCTTTCAAATCCATCATTTTAAGTCAAATCAATTATATAGAGTTCAAGTTCATGTATTCTGGATATAAAATCTTTCAGAAAATTTCACAACAATGATAGATAGCAACTAAGTGCAACAACAAATGAAAAGTATGTACAGCCTCTCAGGACAACAATCATTCACTGGGCTCCGAGCCCTCAGCACTCACACTCAATGGGTACCCGCGCTTACTGGGGGTGTACAGACTCCGGAGGGGCTCCTACAGCCCAAGCGCTATAATCAGCACGGATAACTCACGTGTTGCACGGACAACTCACGTGCCATAGTATCTTTACCTTACCGACCAGCTATCGGCCTTACTCAATCCTCAAACTCCCTAGTGTCCTGGCACTCGAAAATCACAAAGATCAGCCCAAACAAAGATAACATAGTATATCAACAAAATAAAAACAAACTGAGGTATGATACGCAAGTAAAATCATGACTGCGTACACGACATTAATTAGCAAATAATTCAATAGGTACGCGACCTCTGCGGGTCCCAACAGTACTATCACATAGCCTAAGCATGATTTCTAACATGATTTACATCAAATTTCTTCAATACATAGAGAGCATATAGCTAACAACAAGTTGTTTAACTTTACAGTTTCCATGGGACGGACCAAGTCACAATCCCCTTTGTGCACGCCCACACGCCCATCACCTAGTATGTGCGTCACCTCCAAAATAATCACATGTACCTTCAGGACCAGATTTAAAACTGTTACTTACCCCAAACCGTGAAATTCTTTATTCTGCAATGTCTTTTCCTCGTGAATTGGCCTCCAAATGCCTCGAATCTAGCCACAAATAATTCGATTCAGTCAATTTATTGGAATTAATTCCATAAGAAAATACTAATTTTCCATATAAATCCAAAAATTAGCTCAAATATTGCCCGTGGGGCCCACGTCTCGGAACCCGACAAAAATTACAAAATCCGAAAGCCCATTCCACCACCAGTCTACCTTTACTAATTTTACCAAAATCCGACCTCAACTCGACCTCTAAATCATCGAATCTTATTTTCAAATTTCTAAGTTCAAATCTCCGATTTACGCCTCAAACATATGTAATCTAGTCGGATTATTCGATGATAATTCAATATTATGGAGTAGAAATGATCACAAGGGACTTACATCAAGTTTTCCTTTAAAACCTATCAAAAATCGCCTCCCCTTAAGCTCCAATTTGTCAAAAATGGCGAATGAGACGAAGTCTCCTGCTTTATAATTCTGCCCAGACAACCCTTGGTACTGTCTCGATCTTGGCCTTCGATCGTGGTCCTCGATCCTGACTTCGATCATGGCCCTCGACCCTACCTTTGATCGTGGCTTTGATCCTGGGCACGATTCTGGGCTCGATTCTGGGAGATTCTGGGCTCGATTCTGGGAGAAGGAATTTCCAGCAGAAGGAAATTGAAGCAGCTATTTTAGTCCAACGTTTGATCCATTAACCATCCGAAACTCACCCGAGGCCCTCGGGGCCTCAACCAAATATACCAACAAGTCCTAAAACATCATACGAACTTAGTCGAGTCTTCAAATCACATCCAACAATACTGAAAACACGAATCACACATAGATTCAAGCCTAATGAACTTTGAAACTTTCCATTTCTACAAACAACGCTGAAACCTATCAAATCACGTCCGATTGACCTCAAATTTTGCACACAAGTCATAAATGACATAACATAGGTATTCAAATTTTCAGAATCGGATTTTGACCCCGATATCAAAAAGTCAACACCCCAGTCAAACTTCCCAAAAATTCAACTTTTGGTATTTCAAGCCTAATTCCTCTACGGACCTCCAAAATAATTTCCGAACACGCTCTTAAGTCCAAAATCACCATACAGAGCTATTGAAATCATTAAAATTCAAATCTGAGGTTGTTTATACACAAATCCACATCTGGACAACTTTTTTATCTTAAAATGTTTAATTATGAGACTAAGTATCTCATTTCACTCTGAATTTCTTCCGGTCCCGAACAACTAACCCGATAAGTTATAAATCAATTGTAAGGCATAAATTGAGTAGTAAATGGGAAAAACAGGGTTATAATACTAAAAGCAACCGGGCGGGTCGTTACAAGTATGGGTGAAAATAGTTATTTTGGAATCAAGACGGAGAGTGAGGTGCATAGGATTCGATAAAATCGACTGATTTTACAAAAGGTCTGTCTTGCAGCAAGATGTAGTGAAAATATGTAAGGAATTTGGGAAAACTCCAAACAAGAAAGTTGTAGCCCTTTGAAATAACGTTCCAACTATATATTATGGAGCCCGAACGGATCTCTGTGCAAAACGTTATGTGTGTTTTATAAAGCAATGCACAGTATGCGCGCCCAGGTGCGCGCCCGGAGGGTCCCATGCATGGCCGCGCACTTGTGGCAATGCTACTGCCATTCTGCGTGTTCAGGTGCACGGGGGCGCACCCGGGGGTCATGTTTAAAGCCCTACTTCATCCCCCACACCCCAAAACACAAAAACTTGCTCTACAAAGGGAAGCTCTCAAGAACCTAACTCCACAAAGGTCCCTCCACTATCCAAGGTAAGTTCTAATGATGATTCTAAGTTTATTTCAATTCCCCAACACCTTATTAACATGGGTAAACCCTCCAAATCATTAGATATTCTATTGGGGCATCATTGTTGAGAGAAGAAACCCTAAAACTCGAATTCAAGATGATTGAACTTTAAAAAGGTAATGTATTCACCCTCTAATTGATTACACCATTGGATTAATGATTATAAACTCTATGTTCATGAGATATGAGTTGATGAGTTTGATAGAAAAGCATGAACAAATTATAGGTTTGGTTTGTTGATTGTTGATTATTGGTTAATGGTGTTGTTTATCTTATGGGTGAAGAAGAATGATATTGATTATAAGAAACTTGAGATTTTAGAATTTATCTAGGAGCAAGAGAATGGCTTGTTGGGTGTAGAAACACCATTAATGAGGGCTATGAAGCTTTATGCCTACCAAGTGTTTGATAAAATGCCTAAGTGACCAAAACATGAGTATTATTACTAATATAGAATCCCTTTGACTTGTATTGATATAGATTAAAGTTGAAAGGGTTGGAAAATATTGTATTACGCTAAAGAGCAAGAATTTAAGGTATGTGAGGCTAACTCTCTATGTTTGGGAATGTTAATGATTCTCCCCACACTACGTTTCTTTTACGACGTTACTAATTGCCTCAAAAATATAATTAAGCCTAGTTCCCTAAATAGTTGCAGAACTTCTATTCTCGAGCTTCATAATTCATTCATGACTTTCATTCCGAATGTTGTGAGCTCAATGCGTAATCAATATAGACTTGTGTTTAACTCCCATGAGTCTCAGTCTAGATTACCGGCATGTCATAAATAGTTGAAGCATAAGTTCTCATAATCAGTTCATGAATACATGTCCAAGTTCAGTTCTACTCAGCATTCAAGTATCATGTAACTCAATATGGTTCAATATTTCAGTATCATGTATTACAATATGATTCTCAGTTCCTATTTTTAAATCCCTGGATGTTGAACACCTATATTTGGGCCCGAGGCCGCAGTTTATGCTCTATGCATGTTTGGTCCTGAAGCCACAGTTTATGCTTTATACATGTTTAGGCCTGAGGCCGCAGTTATGTATACGTATACTTGGGCCCGAGGCCACAGTTTGTGCACATATATATTGGGCCTGAGGCCGTAGTTTATTTATTAAGATAAACAGGTTGTTCATCATTCAGAAGAGGGAGTATTCATATCCTTACTTCCTTTGTTCAGTTCAGTTATCAGTTATCATTTCACTTTCAATAGTTATCATTTCAGTTATCAATTATCAATTCTCAGTTATCAGCTTAGTTTCAGTTTCAGCATTTATAATTCTTTTTTTCAGTTACTTTACATACCAGTACAATTCAAATATACTGACGTCCCTTTTGCCCGGGGCCTGCGTCTAATGATGCAGGTAATGATTTACAGGTTGACGATTCAGAGCACTAGGATTCTCGTATCAGCTATTTGGTGAGCTCTAGTTCTTTCAGGGCATTATCACTACCTTACAGTCTTCAGTATGTTTTAGACAGTCAGTGTTTTCAGTACTTTATTAGAGGCTTCATAGATTAGAGTAACAGTTAGACAGAGTCACAAGCTTTTCATGTTAAGCAATGGTGACTACAGATATGTTCCGTACTTGTATTATTGTTTTCACACTTTGATTTATATCATTCAAACTTTCAGTATATCAACATGTGTTAGTTTATCTTCCACATTCAGTATGTTATGATATCACATGTTGATTTAGCCAATCAGTTGGTTCGCTTGGTCACATGTAGTCAGGCACCGAGTGCTGTGTTACGTCCAGGCCCAGGTTCGGGACGTGGCATTTATATCTAGTTAGCTATATAATATTAAATTTTAATTCTAATTCTAATTCTTTATGTGTAATTCTTCATAATATTTAAAATAATTGAGGGTATTTTAGTAAACTTATCAGTTACAGTACAATACGATACAATCAAACCAAATAGCAGAATGTTATTTGACAACACCAAATAATTCTATCTATCCCAATGCTGTATTCATAAAACGATACAATACAATATGATACATTATAAAACAATGGGGTAACAATGATCCAAACAGAGTGTTAGGTCCCCAAGAAATTTCAATTATGGATTTTATGATTGTATTTCATTTAGACCTCAAATTGAGGTCGGATTCCGAAACTAATTATATAATCGGGATCAGGGGTGAATGAAAAATGGATTTTGGCCCGAACCTCAGGTTTTGACCAAGCGGGCCTGGGGTCGATTTTTGACTTTTGGGGAACAATTTGGAAATCCTAAATTTATGCATTATAATTGATTCTTTTAACAATACTTGACATTTTATTCAATTATGGTTAGATATGAATGGTTCGGATACGGATTCTAGGGGAAAGGCTCCGGTAGAGCTTTGAGTCGACTTTTGGAGCGAGATAAGTGGCGTGGTTAACTTTAACTTGAGGGATTAGGACTTGTTTGCCTATTTGCTACTTGTTTAAATGTTGGATACAACGTATATGTGAGGTGACGAGTACTTATGCGCTGTTATTGGGTTAAAGCATGCTGGTGGGACTTGTTCTTGTAATTTATCTCTTTCTTTGATCCTGATATCTAGGTGTGTACAAACCAAACCGAAAACCCGCACCAACCCGAAAATCCGAGTCAACCCGAAAAAAATCGACTAGTGATTTGGTTTGACTTGATTTGTTATTGAAAAATAAAATCCGACCATAATAGGGTTGGTTTGGTATTAACTAAAAAAAGTCAAACCGAAATCAAACCAACCCGACATTACATGTATACATATTTTATATATTAGATAGATAAAAATATTTATTAGAATGTAAGTTATAAATATTTCTTAATTTTTTTTATAATTTCTGTATTTAGCATAATATTTTAAGTTGGGTTTATAGCCCATGTAAATGTTTATTTTTGTCTGGCCCATAAAAAAATAATTGAGCCCAAACCAAAACCTAGTCCTAAGGCAGAACTAGACTAGTCCTAATTCCTAAAGCTGTTCTAAAACACTTAAACAATTAAAATCACTTTGTCTCTTCTCAAAAAGCAAGAAACCCTATCGTTTCCATTCCAAAACCCCCGAATTAGCTCAAACCAAATTATCTCAAATTCTATCAACTCTCTTTTGCTCTCATCGGTAAGGCTCTTCCCTTTCTCATTTTACATGTTTTCTTTTAACGGCATACATACGCCTTGCTTTTTTCCAATTAACTAAGGATTTTGTTTCCTATTAGCGAGTTTGTTTTGTAAATCTATTATATTCCTCTTTATTGTCGAATTCATTTGTTTATTTTATTTCTCTTAGATGATTAACATGAGTAATTGGCTGTTACTTAAAAAATTATTGAAACGTTTTTACTTATATTTTGAATCATTTGGTTAAATAATATGGACTATGTAAAATTAAGAGTGATGTATTTCTTACATTGTTATCATAAATCTGAAAACTCTCATCAACGAGAAGCAAGACATAAATGAAACTGTCTTTGCATCTGTCATTTGCTGTCATAATGCGGAGGTAAAGTCCATGAGTTAAATAGTAAGTGAATATTTTATTTTTGAAGGAACTCTTTCTAAGAATGGAAGCTGCAACTTCTGGAGAAAATGCGGATGTGGTTCTCAATAATCCTTCGCCAGTGGCAGCTCAACAACAAAGTAAAGACACTCCTCATCGATGCACTCCTCCTAAGAAGCAAAAAAGAATGAATCCATCAGAAAATTCTAAATATGGAAATAGTGGCGGAGAAACGTCCGAGATTTGGAATCACTTCTCCAAATTTATTGCTAAAGGAGGTCATTATGCCTTTAATTATTTACAAATATTTCAGGTATTGCAAAAATTATCCTTACGGAAAGGATAAATCTGCAACATATCTCCCAAAGACTGGAAGTGAGGTCATTATGCCTTTACAAGTATTTTGGAAATATGCTCTTGTTGTAATGTCTACTAAGATGCCCAACTTCTTAGAGTTTAATATATTCTCTTTTTGTTTATTTTTTAGGACTCTTAGGTATAATGTCTACTCTTAAAAAGTTGGTGATAATTCTTATGTAAAGTGTAATATGATATGCAGTTTATATTTTTGGTATTTTTTCGTTGGCAGAAGAAATATTAGTTGGAAAGCTCAATTATCTTTGGAAAAGGAGGGATGATTGATTAAAGTTTCTATTAGAACTAAAATTGAAACCATACAACCTATTGAATAACATAGTTGAGCTAAATGCTAAAAAATAAAAATATGATTGTTATTGGTAAAATTGTATTTAGGACTATAGAAATATTTGGAGCACAAGTTTATCGAAAAAAACTCGAAAACTCCGAGAAAACCTGATATTGAAAAACCCGACTTTTGTTGGTTTGGTTTGATCTATAGATTTAAAAATCCGATACAATTGGTTTGGTTTGGTAATTACAAAATCCGAACCAACCCGACATATATACACTCCTACTAATATCCATGCTTAGACTAGTTAATTGATAAATGGATCATTTTTCCGTACTTATGAGCTATCTATGGTAATTGAGTATTGTTTCTGAAGTTGAGATCGGTATTGTGGAACTATTGTTGAAGTAAGACTTGATATTGCTTATTCCATCTCCCTATTTTTATATGTTCATTGTTCCATGGTAAGGGAGAGTGTTAATGCACGAAGGGTGATGACATGCCGTATTTGAGTGTTAATGCATGAAGGGTGATGCCGTGCCGCATTTGAGAGTTAATGCACGAAGGGTGATGTCGTGCCGTATCTATTAATTCATTATGAAATTGAGGGTAAAAGCACGAAGGGTGATGTCGTGCCGTATTTATCATTTTATGGTAGATTGAGAGTAAAAGCACGAAGGGTGATGCCATGCCATTATTACTGTTTCATAGTGAGGATGAGAGTAAAAGCACGAAGGGTGATGCCGTGCAGTTTTATTCATTATGTTTGTTCATTTTGTTGGTTGAAGGTTTATTGATTGTTTCTTATTATCATTCCCTGTTGTAGTTATAGTATCTTGTACCCCTTTTGCATGTCCCCTCCCAATTGTACTTGTTAATTCTTTGCCTGCTGTTATTTTGTACGTATATCTCCGTTTGTACAAGTTTATTTACATGGGTGTCCTGTCATAGCCTCGTCACTACCTCGTCGAGATTACGCTCGACACTTATGGAGTACATTAGGTCGGTTGTACTCATACTACATTCTGTACTTCTTGTGCAAATTTTGGTACTGGTCCCAGCTGTCCGTGAGGCGTACCAGTTCGGATTGGCATTTGGAGACTCGAGGTAGATCTGCTGGCGTCCGCAGACCTTGAAGTCCCCTTCCATTTCCCCTATTTACTGTTTTTTTCATTCGCGACAGTTGTATTTATTTCAAACCCTATTTTTGTAGAGATTCTAGAAACTCATGAACTTGTGACTCCAGATCCGGATTGTACTTAGATATTATTGGTTGTATGTCATTTGTATTCCGTTTTAGTTTCTCTTCGGCTTAATTGGTCTTACTTAATTGAATTGATTAAAAATTGGCTTAAAGATCCTCTAACGTTGGCTTGCCTAGCAAGTGAAATGTTAGGCGCCATCACGATCCCGAAGGTGGAAATTTTGGGTCGTGACAATTTACCACTTTTAATTTATTGGAACTTTTTTGTCATTTAACACATTTTTTTAAATTACTATGTAAAATATTCTAATATTTAAATTTTAAAATCAATTAAAATTGTACCTTATATAAATTCTTGACTTCTTTGAATTATGTACCAAAATATCTTCCATGCTAATTTTCTAATATTTATGACTCTAAAATTAACTAAAATTTTATTTATCAAATCAAAAACGATTATCAACTAAAATTTCTGTGAGTTATAAGATCTAATAACACCGATAAACATAGGTCCACCAACTGATATCACTTAAACTTTCATATGGTAAGTAAAACTGTCACTTATCAACAACAAATTCGTGATGAAGTCCTAATATTAAAATTTTAATATACTAATTTATTTATTAGAAAATATTAACTCAATATCAGTCATTTTTAAATTTCACATTCTTACTTTATCAATTTTCTTGTAGGTGTTAGAAGTTCAACCTCTTCATTCTCAAATCTCAAAAAAAAAAAAAAGATTTAATATTTTAGTTTATATAATTTGAAAAATCTTTGAAAAATCGTGATAAAAATATGTTTGTGTTGCTTATTTTGTTTTCATTATTACATCACAAAAATAACAATAATCATCATTAAGTATATCTTCTGATGTTATTAGAAACCACAATAGCTAGATTCATCGTTTTCAAAAACTTTCATTTTTTCTTTAGTTTTTCTATTTTAAAACTAAATTACATTGTTTGATAATAGTCTATAATTTTTTTAAGTTGTGTATTTATTGATGTAGGGTAAACGTGCAAAGCGCGTATCCTAAGACTAGTCTATTAAATTAAGGAAAGTTTTTGCCTAGATCTTTGGAAAAGATATTATCTTATCTTTAACTTCAAAATTTTTGTTTTAAAATTTTTTAAAATCTATTTGAAAATGTTTTGTAGCTCTTATGTAGCAAAATATTTCGGGATCAACATCCATAAAAATGAAAAGATTGGATCAAAACTCTATTGAATTTTGGTAAGATCCTCGTATTGTTAGAACATATTGTTCATACCAAGAGCCGCTCCATAAAATTTGTGGCCTAAAGCCAAATTTTAATAAGCGACCTTGCACTTTTTTTATTAGTATACACATACATATGTAGGAAAAAAATTGTTGTTGCCATTTGTTTCATACTTGTTATTTGAAATATAACATTCTTAAATAATAAAGCATTTAACTTCACATAATAGTATTATTTATTATATTAGTAATAGGTAACTTAAATAAATAAGATGTTGGGCAGGTATTTTAATATGTTACCTTTGATATTGTTGTAAAAGAATATATTTACTAATATGAAGAAACTAATTTAATTCAAAGTTCTAAAATATTTTTAGTATTAAGTATAGACAATCTTTCTTTTGTCCAAGTTTTTTTGTACGTTTTTTTTTTGCAAACTTTAATATTGAATAACTTGAAATAAAATCATAAAATCTATTATTGAAAAATTCCGGGGGCCAAAATTAAAGCTTTACTAGTATCCTACTTGAGCCACATGTCCACCCATGGTATTCTTCATCGAATTTTATAGAGTCTCAGTTAAGATAGCACAATAATTAGTAAATGTGTTATTTAGTTATCAGATGTGAATGAAGTTGATTGAACATCACGCTCATGGGCCAGTGTGATGATCCGATAGGTCATCTTATATTTTAGAACCTAATTCTGCGCTTTGAAGCCTTAAATACCTTATTTTAGCTTTTCTCGATTTACGTGCACAGTCAGGGTATTTTTTTAGAAAGCTTTTATGTTAAAAATTGAGAAAATATGAAATTTTTGCCTTAAGATCCATTTGAGTTGACTTCGATCAGCGTTTTGAGTAAACGGACCCGAATTCATGTTTTGATGGTCCCGGTAGGTCCGTATCGTGATTTGGGACTTGGACGTATGCCCGGAATCGAATTCGGAAGTCCCTAGCTCGAGTTATCGCACTTTGTAGAAAATTAAAATTTAAAGGCTTAATGATTTTGAAATGTTTGACAAATATTTGACTTTTTGGATATCGGGTCTGTATTTTGGTTCTGGAACCCGGTATAGGTCCAATACTATATTTATGACTTGTCTGTCAAATTTGGTGAGAAACAGAGTTAGTTTGACGTGATTCGGACTTCCGATTGTGAAAATAAAAGTTTCAAAGTTTTCTTGAAAATTTTATTTGATTTGGTGTTCAATTCGTAATTCTAGGTGTTAGTTTGGTGATTTGATCGCGTGTGCAAGTTCGTATGATAATTTTAGACTTGTGTGCATATTTGGTTTGGAGCCCCGAGGGCTTGGGTGAGTTTCAGATAGACTACATAGTGGTTTGGACTTAAAAAACTCAGTTGGTTCTGTAATTTCTGGTAACTGGTATCTAATCTCGCAATTGTGAGATCAGTGCTCGCATTTGTGAACATTTCCCAATCCCGACAGGCTCGCATTTGCGAAGTGTACCTGGGTCAGCATGAGTTCGCATTTGCGATCAAGAGGTCACAATTGTGGGGAGGCTAGAGTTCGCATTTGCGAACAATACTTCGTATTTGCAAAGTGGGGCTGGGGCAGGCTTGGTCGCATTTGCGATCAATTTGGTCGCAAATGCGGAAGATCAATGTTCGCATTTGCGAACAAGTCATAGCAAATGCGATGAAAGCAGAGATGTGAAGGTTTTCGCATTTGCAATTGATTCTTCACATTTGCAAGGTTCGCATTTGCGAACCCCAGGTCGCAAATACGATATCTGCAACTGATCAAAATAGGACTTAGACGGGATTTTGGTTCATTCTCTCAAATTTTCAAAACAAAAAACCCTAGAGGCGATTTTTCAAAGAACATTTCTTCCCCAAATCATTGGTAAGTGATTCTAAACTAGTTTCTTTCAACCTTTCACTACATTTCCTAAGATTTCAACCAAAAATCTTGTGTTTTCATGGTGGAAATTGGGGGGTTTGGGTAGAATTAGGGATTTTTATAAAATGGGGATTTAGACCTCAAATTGAGGTCGGATTCTAAGATAAATTACATAACCGGGCTCGTGAGTGAATGGGTGTTCATATTTTGTGACTTTTACCTGATTCCGAGACGTGGGCCCGGGGAGGCTTTTTTGGGCGATTTTCTAATTTCTTGCTTTAGCTTTGATTTCATTAATTAGATTAGTTTTTTATAGTTGTATTTATGGTATGTAATTGATTCTGGCTAGATTTGGGCCATTAGGAGTCGGATATTTGTGGAAAGGCATTGTTACCGATTGATTGAGCTTGGTTCGAGGTAAGTGGCTTGCCTAACCTTGTGTGGGGGAAATCCCCTTAGGATTTGGTACTGTTGTGATATGTGATTGCCGTGTACGTGATGTGACGAGTACGTACACGAGCTATTTATTGTAAAACCCGATTTATTTTACTGATTAGCAACTTGTTGTTCCTTTAATTTGAGTTATACCGTTTAAATGAGTATTAGTCTGTTTTCATTCTTAATTGAGCTATTCTAGTATCGCATGTCTACGTGCTTTAACTGCTTATTTGAACTCTGTGAAGCATGCCTAGTTGATTTCCTGATTTTTCTTGTTCTTTATCAGTATAACTGTAGAAATCCTGCTATTGACTGTTGTATTTATCGGTTTGAGCTGTGTGTTTACTTTTGAGACTACGAGGCGTTTCCTAGGGAGTTCTCAATGCACATTTACTTTTGATAATATGAGGCGGTTCCTCGAGAGTTCTCTTTGCACATTTACTTTTGAGACTACGAGACGGTTCCTCGGGGAGTTCTCCCTGCACATTTACCTTTGAGACTACGAGGCGGTACCTCGGGAGTTCTCCCTGTATATTTACTTTTGAGACTACGAGGCGGTACCTCGGTAGTTATCCCTGTATATTTACTTTTGAGACTACTTGTCACGACCCAAGATCCTGCCACAGGCGTCGTGATGGCACTTAGTCTCTAAGACTAGGTAAGCCGATTTTATAACAATCCAAGCCATTGTTTTTATATATAAACCAACAGCGGAAATAATTACAAATATAACAACCTCCCAAGAC
>AWOL01S0021976.1:0-12372 GCA_000715115.1 Nicotiana otophora | reverse complement strand
AACAATCATTAATAAACACATAAAATAGTCAAGAATGAACACATTATTAATGACATCATTCAGCAAGAGGTAATAGAACAATTCATGTTCGGTATTTAAAACTAACAAAAGAAGAATAGGGTCAAGGTTTTGCTGACCTCCTTTGGAGAACCAAACCAAACGAGTATTCAAATTAGCCGTTTAGGTAGACAAAAGATTAAGATTTAAATCAGTAACAAACTCAGAACCAGAAAGAGAGAGAAAAGCATAGATTGAGTTAGAACTCAAACTTTAATCGAAAATTCCTAAACAACAATATACTGTATTAAGTTCTCCAATGTTAGGTGTTGGTGTGTTCTTGTTGAGGGCATTGAAGGTTGCTATTTATAGTGGCCATTGAGCCTTAGGTTTCAATAGATTCAAGTAATGATAGTAGAGAGTGACGATGAACTGATTATGTTAGCATCATCGAGTGAAATCAGAAAAGATAGGTGTGAGAGAAGTAATATTTGTTACCAAAGATAGGGGAACTGTCCGTTGAAATCAAAAGCCACCGGATAAATCCCCAATATCTAGAGGTCGCTATGCATGACCTCTGGACCAAGAATAATTATGATAACACTAAAGCGATAGCCATGCATGTCATAGATTTGAAAGGATGAAGGAAAACTCAAACGAGTTGAAGTTTCGTCTTTTAGGTATAGGGTATCAAATTGGGGATTTTGAATTTAATGATAGAAATGGGGAAATTGAATAGATTAGCGGATGTATGGGGAAAGAAGATGATTTGACTGAATTTGTGACCTTGCGTAAATTGGTGCAAGGTCTGTTATTGATTAGGGTTGATGGAGACTAGGGCGGTTGTTTTGGAAATGAATGAGCTAGGGTTGGGGGGTGTCTCGGAGTTAAAAATGGCAGATGGAACGAGATCCATTAGATTTGTTAATCAAAAGCTCTGTTTGCTTTGCTAATTAGGGATTTCTAAATAATTAAACTAGGAAAATCGTTGGCCGTTGAATTCTTGTGATCCAACGACGGAGATAAAACATGACTCACCCTTTAAAATAAACAAAAAAGCGGGATTAAATTTGATCCATTGATAATATGGATCACCATCTGAGATTATCTGTGTTTGTTTTGTGAGGGGATGAGACGGGTGACGTGGCAGGTCGTGATTAGCTTAAAAGAGATGGCAAGGATTACCAACAGGGATTAAAGGGGTTGTTTGGGTTGGGTATTTTCGGACTGAGAGCTTTGTATTTTGGCCAAAGTTAATTTTAAAGGATGGCCAATCCATATTTAATTAAGAACTGCGATTATAGCCTTTTGGATTTTAATCCTTTTGAAATTAATTTAAACAAACTTAATTATTTTCAATCAAATATAGTAAAATTATATTAAACAAATATACTACTAAATATTGTAATTAATTATTTATAAAATACCTTGTTTTCTAAATTAAAACACTAATTTCGTATTATTAGCATAGTAATCTAATTAATTAGAAATTAAGGAATAAATTATTAAATTAATTATAAAGCCTATGTGATGTACATAAAACTAATTTTAATAATCTAAAAATAGTAAACATGGTATATTTATAATTATAATTATACCATTCAATTATCAATTTCAAAACCACTAATACTAAATTAATTCTGTTAAAATAAGTATTATTTATTTCAAATATTTTCAAAACATTCATTGTAAATTATTAAGTATAAATAAATAAATTTTCAAAGGGAGGGTCAAAATTTGTCGTCAACATTCGTCATTATTGATTATTGGTGTCGGATACTGACATTATTTCGAGCTTCTCACTGGTTTCAGCCTGAAGTTAGATTTGTTTCTTACTGAGTTCATGGGGTCGGTTGTACTCATACTATACTTCTGCACCTTGCGTGCAGATCTTGGAGATAATGTTGTTGCATCTGGCGAAGGTGGCATTGAAGACGTACCCATTGTCCAGACATGGCTACCATCTTTCCTTGATAGTTTTAGATTTGAGTTCTATTTATGTGTACTTCAAACAGATATTGTAATCATTTTTGATACCAGCTTTGTAAATCTAAAATCTTAGTGACTCATGACTTGTACTACTAATCCTTGAGATTTTGTATAGAAGTTCAGTTATTTTGTTCATTGACTCTTGTTACCCTTGTTTGAGCTGTGTTGGATGTTATTTGGTTTACCTAGCAATCTGGGTTAGGTGCTATCACGGCTAGATTAATTTTTGTTCATGATAGCAAGGGTCGCAAAAGCGACCAAAAGATGGCAAATGCAACCAACCCATGCACAGTTCTCCTATAGCAAATTGCGAGGCTGGATTCGTAAATGCGAAGCCTATCGCCCTTGCCCACCTTCGCAAATTGCGCATGATACGTCTCAAATGCGAGGCTCGAAAATGCAAACCGGTCTTTGAATTTGCGAGACCAATAGAACCAGCAAAAATTTGAACTCAACTCAAAACACTCTGAAATACGTTTGAATGTCACACGAGCCCCCGAGCTCGACACCTAACATCCACACAAGTCTAGAAAAATCATACAAACACGCTCGCGAGTTTAAAATACCAAAATAACATATAAAACCACCAATCAAATACCAAAACACTTTGTGCAAACTAAGAAACTCAAGAACATCTTAAATCATAACCAAGCGTTAGATTCCTATCAATCCAACTCGGAATGACACCAAACTTTGCACACAAGTCCCAAAACACAAAAGGGACCTATTTCAAGTCCCGAAACAAAATATAAACTCGATGGACGCAAAGTCAACCCATGGTCAAACTTATGAAATTTCTAAACCTTTAAATTGCTAACTTTCGGGAAAAAGATAAAATTTATCGTAGGAATCTCCGAATTCAATTCTGGGCATTCACACAAGTCCAAAATCACGATACGAACCTATTGAAACCATGAAAATACTGTTCTAGGTTTGGATTTTCACAAAAGTTAAACTTGATCAATACTTCCAACTTAAGTTTCAAAACTATGAACTAAGTGTTCCAATTCAATCCCCGAAACCAAACCAACCATCCCCAAAAGGCACATAACCACAAATAGACATGTGGAAAGCTTCAAAAGGAGAAATAAGGTTTAAATTCACAAAATGACCGGTCGGATCGTTACACAATTCAACCTCAAATAATCTGGAACACATCCGAAACTCACATGGGGCCTCTGCGACCCTATCGAATCAAACTAACCAGTCCCAAAACATAACACATAACTACTCGAGGTATCAAATCACACCAAATAACATCAAAACTACAAATCACACCTTAATTCAAGCCTAATGAACAAATCAAACTTCCAACTTCCAAAACTCATGTCGAACCACGTCTAACCTACTCGGAATGACCTCAAATTTTGTACACAAGTTCAAAATGACATAAAGAACTTATTCCAACTTCCGAAACATACTCGATAACATCAAAGTCAACTCCCGGTCAAACCCATGAACTTTCCAAACCTTCAAACTTCCAACTTTCGCCAAAAAGAGCCAAATCAACTTAGGAACCTCCAAATCCAATTATGGACATACGCCTAAGTCGAAAATCACCATACAAACCTATTGAAAATATCAAAACAGAATTCCACGGCCATTTACGTGAAAGTCAAACCTCGTTCATCTCTTACAACTTAAGCTTCCATAAATGGCACTAAGTATTCCAAAATTACACTCGAGAACATATTTATAAATAAGCAACCCGCAAGTCATAAAATAATAAATACACATACGAGAAACCTAATATAGGGGAATAGGACTCTAATACACAAAACGACGGCCTGATCGTTAAAAAAGAGTTTGCTTCAACAAATGCTTGTTTTAACGACTTCTCTACTCGTAGAACTAATCAATACTAAGGTAAAACATACATAATTCTTGTAAATGTGAGATATTTTGTTTACTTTAGGAGAAATAAAATGGAAGATATATGTTATATTTATATTATATAGTTCCAATCGGGAAAGAATTAATATAAGAAAAAATCTTAATTGAATTTATACTCCTAAATATTTAGGACTTCTTACATAGTTCAAATAAGGAAATATTTAAATATCAAAATATAAGTTAATTTTAAAGTCCTAAATATAAAATAACTAAATTTTAATTTTGTCTGATAAAGTTTATTTTTTGAAGGGCAAAAAGATATTGTTCGATTTATTTACTTGCTGCTATAAGTCCTTCTGTTTGATTTAGTAACAATATATTTTCTTCTTAAATTTATTGTGTGGAACATATTGAAATTGTCTGCAAGATTCTTATTTTTCATATTGATGCAGAATAAGAGCTTCTTAGTTTACGGAACTTATCTATATTATATTAAAACTGGGAAGCCCTTAAGTCAAAAGTTAAATTACAAGAATACCTTTTTAAATAATTTAAATACTTTACATATAAAACAATTGCACAAAAATGTTAAATTTACTCGAAAAGATATGATCCTTCATATTAGTATCTAATGTTCAAACTAATTTCTAACTAACACGTGCCTATTGTTTACTTTATTTTCAATCATTTTTCCTTTTCAAAAAAGAATAAAAAATTTATGGTGGCTTTTGAAAATTAGAACATAAAAATATATCTTCAAAAGCCTTACAAATTTCACGACCTAGAATTCCAACTGCGAGAATGTGATGGTGCCTAACATACACGTATGAGGAAAGCCAAGATTAGCTCAATAATTAATCAATTTCAAAATTTAAAAGCAAAATATTAAGAAATTAAGACTGAAACACTTCGTAATATAATAATTTGTAACGAACACTGTCTAGTCTGATCTTAGAAACTGGTGTCACAAGTACACGATCTTCTAGAATACAACAAATAGAATCTGAAATGAAATATAATTGTCTAAAACGAAATGACTAGTAACATAAATAGGAAGGGGACTTCAGGGTCTGCGAATGCTCTGCAGCTCTACCACATGTCTCCTGATAAAACGAGTCTGAGTAATCTCTGCTATGCGCCACTGGGACCAACTCTAGGATCTACACACGAAGTGCAGAAGTGTAGCATAAGTACAATCCACCCCATGTACTCTATAAGTATCGAGCCTAACCTCGATGAAATACTGACGGGGGTATGCCAAGATACTCGCTACGAATATGTACAGATATGAGCAAAAACACAACGACAAAATAGGGAAACATCTAAAGAACATGATTCCCGAAATAAGAAATATATAATAGAGGGCCCCAGAATATTGTCACTACTCAGTTTCATAGCACAATACGGTAACGAAAACCAATAACCAAGAATAACCATAACATAACTTCTTTATTACAACGCACAAACAGATCCACCTATATAATACTAATATTGTTGCAGCGTGTAACCCGATAGACACACACACACACATAAATATATATATATATATATATATATATAATGACTCAGATGGTTATTTTGTATATTATAACCTCATTCCCCTATTTATTGCCTCTTCTATGTGCATTTGTGGTTATGTAATGCTCCGGGGTGGTTGGATTGGTTTCGGGAAGGTCTTGGAGTAAACTGGGACACTTAGTCCCAAAGATGGAAGCTTAAGTTGAAAGAGTTAATTGGAGTTTGACTTTTATGTAGAAGACCTCAGAATGGTATTTTGATTATTCCAATAGCTTTGTATGATACTTTTGGACATCGGGGTATGCCCGGATTTGGATTTGGAGGTCCGTAGGTTAATTTTGTGCTTTTTGGCGAATGTTCGAAAGTTGAAAGTTTGGAAGGATGATATGTTTGACCAAGAGTTGACTTTGTTGTTATCGTGCTCAGAGTTTTGTTCCGGGAGTTGGAATAAGTTTGTTGTGTTATTTGGGAGTTGCATGCAAACATTGGGGTCATTTTAGGTTGGTTGTATGTGTTTCGCCATGAGTTTTGGAAGTTGGAAGGTCATCCTAATGAACTGGGTGTGATTCATGGTTTTGATATTGTTTTACATGATTTGAGGCCTCAAGTAGGTCCGTGTTATGTTTTGGGATTATTTAGAGTGATTGGACGGGGCCCTGAAGGCTTCGGGTGTGTTTCGGATAGGTTTCAGACCATTTCATCGTGTTTTGGCATGGCAGATATCTGATGTCTGGTTTTCTCCTTCGAGATTGTCATGACCCCAATTTCCCTCCGCATGATATCATAATGGCACCTAGTCTTTAATATTAGGTAAGCTTAACATACATGCATAATATAACTGAAAAAATGATAAAAACTTTAATATAACTCAACAACTAGCCTAAAATAACTCTTAAACTTAACAGAACAAAACTTCCAAAATCTAGTGATACGAAGTCACAAGCTCTACAAGAGTATACTGAACATCCTTATACAACAATATATATAAAAAGGGAAAATCAAATAGAACTAGATATAGGGTGACACCGAGGCCCGCAGACACCGGCAGGTATACCTTGAAGTCTCCAAATTCGAGCTCGACTCACTGGTTCCTAAGGTGGTAAGAGGTACCTAGATCTGCACAAAAATATGTACAGAAGCATAGCATGAGCATACCACAACGGTTCCCAGTAAGTGCCAAGCCTAACCTTGATAGAGTAGTGACGAGGTCAGGTCAACACCCTACTAGAATAAATAAGAAAATTGAACAGGTATATGATAATGTGATAATCATAAACAACGAAAATGAAACAATGAATAAAATATAACAAGAATAGCTACACTGAACTAAGGGAATTAAGGCATCATGAAAGTAAACAAGGAATAATATTCCAAGGAAACAAAGCAACCAAAACACAAGTGATATAATAGAAAGGTGTTATCAAGCATCGCTACCGAGGTACTGCCTCGTAGTCTCATATCACAAAACAAATCATAATCTTTCCTTATATCACCACGGGAGCCTTGCATTTAGTTTTGAAAATCAGTTTTTTCAAAATAGCTTCTCGCGTTTTAGCCCACCTCATCACACCGCTTGGCTTCAAGTAGTTCCCCTACTAGTAGCAAGCGTATCAAGCCCACCTTACCTCACAACATGCGTTTTGACCCCAATCCCTAAACCACCGCAGGCATATCAATATCACAATATATCACAAATCGCATCTCAAGTGCCCGACATCACAACTTACCAAAGAAGTCAACAATAATAGTGTTTCCACAATAAATAGCCCATGGCTCAACCACAATATGCACAAGAGTCTAAACAATAGCAACCAAAAGTACTCATATTTCATGGAATAGCTTATTGTTGAACTTGGTATAGACTTATAAAGGCCATAATTCACATTGAGGCAAAGTAATAGAGAGGAAAATAACTTCAACTAAACATGTAATGACAATTAGCAAGTAAGAGTTAAGATAAGTATTAACAACGACATGTAAAGCATGTGAAAATAGACTAAAGATGATGAATATAACATATTATGGAAACTCAATTAAAAGCATGAAATGAATCTACATAGGTAAAACTGGTCAATTACAAAATTTAGCCCGTGTACACATTCGTCACCTTGCCTACACAACTTCCACATATCACAATTAACACAAAACAATACCAATCCTAAGGGGTGATTTCCCCACACAAAGTTAGTCAAGACACTTACCTCAAAACACGCTAACCCAATCCACTAGTAAGCCTTTCCCGTGATTATCCAACTCCGAACATATTGAATCTAGCCAAAACAACTCATACCATGAATCCAAATGATAGGAAGCTATTCCGAACAATAAAGTTGCAATCTTTAAAGAGAAACAAAATGTCAACTCAAGTCAACCCCCAACTCGTGTCTCAGAACCCGACCAAACTTACAAAATCTGAACACCCATTCGATAACGAGTACAACCATACACGAATTACTCAAATCCGACTTCAACTCGCCTTTCAAATCCCCAAAATTTAGTCAAAGAAGTTTCACAATATTTCCCCAAACTTTCCAACTCAAATCACTAATTAGATGACAAAAACATTGATGGATTCATGTAATATAGCCAAATCAAAGTTAGGATCCCTTACCCTCATAATTTCCTTGAAAATCCCTCGAAACGTCACCACAAACCGAACTCTCTAGGTTCAAAAGATTAAAATGAGATAAAACCATTGAACACCCCATTTTCTGCTCAATGATTTTCGCTTCTATGGGCACACTATTGCACCTGCGACGCCGCAACTAAAGTTTTTCTTCTGCGGACCAATTGCTCGCACTTGCGATCCCGTTTCTGTGGAGCCTAGACCACACCTGNAATATAGCCAAATCAAAGTTAGGATCCCTTACCCTCATAATTTCCTTGAAAATCCCTCAAAACGTCACCACAAACGAACTCTCTAGGTTCAAAAGATTAAAATGAGATAAAACCATTGAACACCCCATTTTCTGCTCAACGATTTTCGCTTCTATGGGCACACTGTTGCACCTGCGACACTGCACCTAAAATTTTTCTTCTGCGGACCAATTGCTCGCACTTGCGATCCCATTTCTGTGGAGCCTAGACCGCACCTACAGTCCTTCACAAGTTCCTCACAGCTCCTCTTCTATGGAAAAACACTCGCGCCTATGGATGCACATCTACACCTAGGTGTTCGCACCTGCGAAGCTAGGCCTGAGCTTGACTTCTCCGCTTCTGTGATGAACCCTCGCGCACCTGTGGCCAAACCCTCCACTGGTGTAATGACACCAGAACAATAGACCTTAGCAATTCGGCTAAGTCAAAAATTATTCTGAATTCAATCCGAGTCACACCGAGGGCCCTCAGGACACCGTCCGAATATACCAACAAGTTCCAAAACATATAACGGACCTAATCGAGGACAAAAATCACATCAAACAACATCGATTCTACGAATCATAATCAAATTTAAGCCTACTATAACTATGAACATCCGACTTCCAAAACTAATGTCGATTCATACTAAAACAACTCTGATTGACCTTGGCTTTTGGACACAAGTCATAAATGACATGACAAACCTATTCCAATTTTCCGAATTAGAATCAGACCCGGATATTAGTAAAGTCACCTCCCAGTCAAACTTCTCAACCTTCCAAATCTTTAACTTTCTAACTTTCGTCAATTCAAGCCGAAACGATCTACAAACATCCAAATCAATATCGGGACACACTCCTAAGTCCAAAATCACCATTCGGGGCTATAGGAACAATCAAAAATTCCATTCCGGAGTCGTCTACACAAAATTAAAACTACGGTCAACTCCCTCAACTTAAACTTCAAACTTAGGGAGTAGGTGTCCCATTTCAGTCAAAAACTCACCTGAACCAAAACCAAACACCCCTAGCATGTCACAAAACCATAATAAAACATAGAGGTGGCAATAAATAGGGGATCAGGGCAAAAATACTCAAAACGACTGGCCGGGTCCTTACATCCTCCCTCTCTTAAAACAAACGTTCGTCCTCGGACGATTTTAGAGTCATACATGACATGGTGAAAAGATGAGGATAATTGCTACGCATATCACGCTCGGTATCCCAAGTCGCCTCATCGAGTAGTTGACCCCTCCACTTAACCCTCAATGAAGAAATGCTCTTCGACCTCCACTTTCGGACCTGCCTGTTCAAGATGGTCACCAGCTCTTCAACATAAGACAAATCCTTGTCTTACTGTACTGAGCGAAATCCAACACATGGGACGGATCACCATGATTCTTTTGGATAATATAAACATTTAATACTGGATGAACTATTTCTAGACTCGGTGACAATGCAAGCTCGTAGGCCACCTCCCCAATCCTCTCAAGAATCTCAAAATGTCCGATATACGGAGGAATCAAATTTCCCTTCTTCCCGAACCTCATAACACCCTTTATAGGAGAAACCTGCAGCAAGACCCTCTCTCCAACCATGAATACAACATCGCGGTATTTTCGATCCGCAAAAATCTTCTGTCTAGATTGGGCTATACGAAGCCGATCTTGAATCAACTTAGCCTTTTCCAAAGTATCCTAAACAAAGTTTGTACCCAATGGCCTCACCTCACTTGGCTCAAACTAACCCACTAGAGACTGACACCGCCTCCCATACAAGGCCTCATACGGAGTCATCGGAATACTCGATTGGTATATATTGTGGTAAGCAAACTCCTCAAGCGGTAAGAACAGATCGCAATAATCCCTGAAC
This sequence comes from Nicotiana otophora, assembly GCA_000715115.1. Lineage (NCBI taxonomy): Eukaryota > Viridiplantae > Streptophyta > Magnoliopsida > Solanales > Solanaceae > Nicotiana > Nicotiana otophora. The sequence goes on along the minus strand of AWOL01S0021976.1, from coordinate 2,305 downwards.
TCCATAACATAGGCATGAAGCATATCCTCTAATTTATAAATAGTTCACTCAGACCATCTGTCCGTCTAAGGGTAGAATGTTGTACTCAATTCAACCTTTGTGCCCAACTCACGTTGTATGACTTTCTAGAAGCGTGATGTAAGCTACGTAACCCTGTCAAACATGATGGATACCGGCATGCCATGAAGTCGGACAATCTCACGAATATATACCTGAGCCAGCTGCTCTAAAGAATAAGTAGTCACCACTAGAATGAAGTGAGCCGACTTGGTTCCTATCCACAATCGCCCATACTGCATCAAGTTTCTTTTCAGTCTGTGGGAGCCCAACAACGAAATCCATGGTAACTCGCTCTTATTTCCACTTGGGAATCTCAAGCCTCTGAAGTAACCCACCTGGCCGATGATGCTTATACTTCACCTACTGACAATTTAAACACTGAGCCACATACTCCACTATGTATTTCTTCATCCTCCTCCACCAATAGTGCTGCCTCGAGTCCTAACACATCTTAGTGGAACCCGGATAAATGGAGCACCACGAACTGTGGGACTCCAGCAGAATCAACTCTTATAACGCATCAGCATTGGGCACATATAGCTGGCCCTACATTCGTAACACACTGTCATACCCAATAGTAACCTTCTTGGCATCATCGTATTTGACCGTATCCTTGAGGACAAGCAAATGGGGGTCATTATACGAACGCTCTCTGATGCAATCAAATAAGGAAGACCGAGAAACCACGCAAGTCAGAACTCGACTCGGGTCTGAAACATCCAGCCTAACAAACTAGTTGGCCAATGTCTGAACCTCCAGTGCTAATGGCCTCTCCGTTGCCGGTAGATATGGTAAACTGCCCAAGCTCTACTTCTTTCGATTAACGACATCGGCCACCACATTGGCCTTCCCAGGATGATATAGAATGGTGATATCATAGTCCTTAGGCAACTCTAACAACCTCCGCTACTGCAAGTTAAGATCCTTTTATTTGTACAGATGTCGTAGACTCCGGTGATCGGTATAGACTCACAACGGACACCGTACAAATAGTGTCGCAAAATCATCAAGGCATGAACAATAGATGCCAATTCCAAGTCGTGGAAATGATAATGTTTCTCATGCACCTTTAGATGTCTAGACGCGTAGGTAATCACCCTACCATCTTGCAACAACACTGCGCCGAGGCAAACACGTGATGCATCATAATACGCAGTGTAAGACCTCGAACCCGTAAGCAATACTAACACTAGGGCTGTAGTCAAAGCAGTCTTGAGCTTTTGATAGCTCTCCAATACTCCTCATTCCATTTGAACGGAGCACCCTTCCGGATCAATTAGGTCATAGGTGCAACAATAGATGAGAAACCCTCTACGGAATGACAATAATACCCTGTCAAACTAGGAAAACTCCGGATCTCAATGGCTGAAGACGGTCTAGGCAAACTCTACGCTACTTCATTCTTCATCGAATCTACCTTGACACCCTCACTCGATACCACATGACCCAAAAATGCCACTGAATCAAGCCAGAATTCTCAATTTGAAAAGTTTGCATACAACTTCTTTTCTCTCAAGGTCTGAAGCACAATCCTAAAATGTTGCTCATGATCCTCTCGGCTCTGGGTGCATTCTAGGATTTCGTCAATAAACAATAAGTCAAGATCGGGCTAGAATACACTATTCATCAAGTACATGAATGTTGTTGAGGCGTTGGTCAGCCAAAATGACATTATAAAAAGAACTTGTAATGACCATATCGAGTCTTAAAGGCAGTGTTTGAAATATCTAGATACCAAATCTACAACTAATGATAGCCTGACCGCAAATAAATCTTTGAGAACACTCTAGCACCCTGTAGATAATCAAATAGGTCATCAATGCGTGGAAATAAATACATGTTCTTTACTATAATCTTGTTCACTTACCAATAATAAATGCACATGCACATAGAAGCATCCTTCTTCTTCACAAACAAGACCGGAGCACCCCAAGGTGATACACTAGGCTGAATGAAACCCTTATCAAGCAACTCTTTCAACTTCTCCTTTAACTCTTTCACCTCTGTTGAGGCTATACGATATGGTGGAATAGAAATGGGCTGAGTGCCCGACAATAAGTCCATTCCAAAATCGATATCCCTATCTAGCGGCATTGTCACGCCCCAAAATCGAGGAGCGCGACCGGCGCTCAACCGAGTGAACCCAGCCGAGCAAGCCTGTTAAATTACCTTCTACCCAAAAACATCCATGAATGGAGATAATACATATTTTCATTAATTAGACAATAAGGTGATCATGTCTACA
>AWOL01S0021975.1:19783-55809 GCA_000715115.1 Nicotiana otophora | reverse complement strand
CCCCCCTCTCTCCTCCCTCCAATATAATGAAACCCTTACTTTTCGCTCTTCAGACATTATATAAAAATGATTGAGAATTTAACAAGAAGAAATATTTGAGCGGGAGTTAGGTATATTTTTAAATGGATTTTTGTAAAATCCTAACGCCTTTAAATAAGGCAATGCGTAGCTCGGGGGGCTGAATTTGTTTTAGATATAGCGCTCTTTTAAAGGGTGCTATACACATTTGAATTTATGTCAGTTAAACTCAGGAGACTTATTGGTGGGCCCACAAAATATGTATAGCGTTTTTTATACCTGCGCTATACATATATAACGCAGTTTATAAGGGCGTTTGTTTATATATATATATATATATATATATATATATATATATATTACGCTCTTTTAAAGAGCGTTATACCTTAATGTCCAAATCGTCTGTTAAGGTATAGCGCTCTTTAAAAAAACATTATATATAGTTAGGTAACTCTTTGTTTGCACACATTTCCGTCCTACTTGACAAACATAACCACAAATGGGTTCTGGACTCTTACAACTTGCTTGCTGACATACTCCAAGTGCCAGAGCTAGTAAACAATACTTCAATAATAGCTCATGATCATATTTATACCCAAGTTGTAGGTTCAAATATGTATTTTAGAAGATTAGAATCAACCAAAAAAATTAAAACCTTGTAGAAACAAATCACATAAGGAACTACTAATTTCCTTGAAGAGGATCAAACTGTAGGTTTTTCAAAGGATCAATTCCATGAGGGAAGTTAAAATAATTTCTCAAAGTTGCTAATTCTTATCACTTCACTTATTTGGTCAACTACATGTATGTCTCAACTATCTTGAAAGCAACTAGACCTAGATTGAAATGAGAAACTGATTGTGTAACGACCCGACTTGTCGTTTTGTGAATTAGCATCTCGTTCAGCTACTTAAGGTCCCAAGCAGCTTTGTGATGTGTATTATGACTTGCATGTGTGGTCGAGTTTGGTTTTCGAAAAATTCAGGATCAAATTGGAAGAACAACTTTGTATTTGGACATTTGCAGAGAAAGTTATGGTCAATTTATTGAATCCTAATAGTCAGAGTTTCAAAAGTGTGGCCGCACAATATTGAGTGCGACCGCAGCACCTGGGATTGTGCGACCGCACAAGAAAATATGCGGTCAACACAATGGGGATCAGGTTTTGTACTATATGAATGAGGGTTTCATCTTATCTTTCATGTTTGGACTTTGGGAGCTCGGTTTGTGGCGATATTTCATGGGATTTTCAAAGAATTCTTCGGGATAAGTGATTCTAACTCGATTTTGGCTATATTACACGAATCAATTGTTAACTTCATTATTGAATCAGTGAATTGAGTTGAAAAATTTGGGGAAAATTGTAAAACTTTTAAAAAATAAAAAATATAGATTTGGAGGACGATTCGTTATCAGAATTTGATAAAATTGGTATGGTTAGACTCGTATCTGAATGGGTATTCGGATTTCATGAAAATTCTACTGGGTTCCGAGAGGCGGGCCCTGCGTTGACTTTAGTTGACTTTTTAGGATAAATTTCTAAGTCGACGTTTTATTATCCATAATTGTTTCTGATGAATTTGAATGAAGTTATACAATTAATTTGGATAGATTTGATCTGTTCGGATGCCAATCCAAGCAAGAAGGTGATTTTAAAATATCGGCATGACTTCAAAAAGGTAAGTATCTTGCCTAACCTTGAGTGGGAGAATTTTTCCCTTAGGCATCGAGTCTTATGTGCCATTTGTGAAATGTGAAAAGCTGTGTACGCGAGGTGACGAGTACGTACTCGGGCATATATGCGCAAAATTTATTGAGTTAAAGTCTGGGGCACATTGTGTAGTAAATTGGATAATTATTGGCATTTATTTAATCATCTATTTGCCATGCCTCAATTCGTATTTATTGAATTTGTTTGTATGTGACAATTTGATGTGATTATTACTTGTATATTTATGTGAATTCCGTGAGTTTGATGGTTTGATATTTCTTGGAATTTAATTTCATTATGGATTTTTTCTCTATAAATAATTAATTAAACAAGCTTAAGAAGGTGTTGTCCTATGCTGAATTATTTTCCCATCTTTGTTGTTGTTTTGAGGTTTTATATACATTGTGTGGAGCCTTGGCCTATTTGTTGTGAAATTAATTAATTTTTTTATATCCTTAGAATTTGTTGTGGCCATTGGGCAAATTGTGATATGAATTGATTTTGTTACGTTACCGTGATAATATTCCGTATAAATTATTGTGTTAATTGAGTTATTATTTTGAGGATATAATGTTGACATTTCACTGTTGATATTATGTGGGCATAAGGGAGGCATTTTACTGTTGTTATGTGTGTTGGGATATTATCTGGGCGAAGAGATAAGGGTGGCTATAGGAGAGATAAGGGTGGCTATAAGAGCGATAAGGGTGGCTATTGATATTGTCAGGGTGGAGGGATAAGGGAGGATATTATAGGAGTGATAAGGGTGGCAATAGGAGAGATAAGGGTGACTATTGTCATGGATGATATATGATGATGTGGAGTTATTGTGTTGGTAATTTTCATGTGATGTTGGGGTATTCCTTGTGCTTATTTTTATATCTTGTGCAACTTGTCTTGTTATTTCGGTAAACTTGATAATAGCCTGATTTATGTTGAAATTGTGAGCATGTGGCTATTGTCGGGCAGGTAATGTTATATGGGATCAGGTTCACGCCGCAATGGATATGAAACGTGGGCACGAGGTGCCAGAAAATAATATGTTGATTTTATTATTGACATGTGAAGTGTCCGTGCAACTGTGATATGAAAAGTGGGTACGAGGTGCCGGAAAAATATGACACCGTAGAAATATGAAAGTGGGTTGAGACCCGTGTTTACGAAAAATATAAAAATGGGCTGAGACCCATATTTTTATGATTATGAAATGGGGTGTCACATGGTGACTTTTAATTGAAAGAATTATATTCAAAATATTTATTTGGAAAATTTTTTATTCAAAAAGTATTATTTGAAAGAGATTTATTGAAATAATAATATTTGAAAGATATTTATTCGAGGAAATTATATTTGAAAGAGAGTTATTGAAAAACTTATATGTGAAAGATATTTATTTAAATGACTTGATTTAATTGGGTGTACTTGTATTTATTATTTGTTGAGCGATATTAATGGTGTTCTTGTTGCCCTGTTGTGCATATCACGGGTTGATCTGTGATGCACTTATTGTTATTTGTTTCCTATTATTTTGTATACCATATTGCACAGGTTATTAGACTAGTGAGTGTTTTGATTGTACCTCGTCACTACTCTACTGAGGTTAGTCTTGATACTTATTGGGTACCGACTGTGGTGTACTCATACTACACTTCTGCACATTTTTGTGCAGAGTCAGGTATTGAATATATCAGACTCGGGTAGAGTTAGTGTGTTGAACGCAAGGATTCAAGGTAGAGCTGCTTGGTCGACGCAGTCCCTTGGAGTCTTTTCATTTTATTATACTGTCAACTCTTATTCGAACAGTATTATATATTTGATCTTTGAGATCATTGCATGTATTCAGTTAGAGTTCGTGACTCAGTATTACCAGTTTTGGGAGGTTTTTATATTTGTTTCCGCTTTTGGTTTCGATTATCTATTAAAACAAATGGCTTGAATTGTAATTACAATCGGCTTACTTAGTCTTAGAGACTAAGTGTCATCACGACGCATGTGGTGAAATTTTGGGTCGTGAAAAATTGTTTGAGATTTGAGATTCAAACAAGCTATGCCTAACTCACTTGCTACTTGTAAAAAAGGTACTTGCATTTTAATTTCCCATTATAATGATGATATCCCATTATGATGATATCCCATAGATACATATATATGGGGCACAAAGCACTGATAGACCAATATAATTAATATTTTACCAAATACAACCTTTGAAAATACAAATTTCAAGATAACCATAGCCATATTCCTCCAAATCTTCATTACAAACATACACAAGATCATTAGTTTATCATTCCAAACTAAATTCAAATAAAACATTAGAAATCAGAATCTCAAAAATAAACCATAATTCAACGGAACAAATTTTATCATTAGGGAAAAGTAATTGTTTTTTTTACCTTAGATTCATTTTTGGACTTGTTGGCAGTAGCTTCAGTATTTCTTGCCATAGGAAAAGCTGCTCCTTTAGAAGTGGATAAAAAGGAAACAGATTAGAAAAACACCAAAAAAATAAAACCTACTTTGAAAAACACCAAACCTGAGAAACCAACCGACTAAATTTTCATGAAAAAGCACAAGAACAATAAAGCTTCCATCTTTGATAGTAATTTCATCCCCCACTCTACACAAACTCTTCCTCTTCAACAATCAACCCCTCTTATAAACATACATTCAATACTTCAAAGTATTAAAAAACAAAGCACAAAATTCCACTAATTGGTACTAATAATTTCGTTATCATGGAATTCTCTCAACTTTGAACTACTCTTTTCTTTACCCTTTGTGGCATCCAATTTCACAAACACATAGCAGGCAAACTGAAAGCAATGAGATCCCATGATAATATTGATAATAAATGAGCGGAAAGATACAAAAACAAAGGGCGGTGAGCTTACAAGTGAAGAATTGTGTATCCATGGGCGTAAATGTAGATAAATGTACATGTTAAGTATTTTGGGTTCATTAAAAGCACTTTCTGAGACAAGGTGGGTTGCTCTGATGGTAAGCACCTCCACTTCCAACCAAGAGGTTGTGAGTTCGAGTCACCCCAAGAGCAAGGTGGGGAGTTCTTGGAGGGAAGGATGCCGAGGGTCATTTGGAAACAGCCTCTCTACCCCAGGGTAGGGGTAAGGTCTGCGTACACACTACCCTCCCCAGACCCCACTAGTGGGATTATACTGGGTTGTTGTTGTTGTTGTTGTAAAAGCACTTTCTGAAGCTAGGCATGAGAAACAATAGAACTATTATGATAACAACCATATACATCATACAACCAATCCCATTATGATGACATCACAACTATATCCAAAGCAAGCAGAAGTGCTTAAATGGCACTTTCTCATACAACAAAGTGTGAAACTTGTAAACCTGAATAGCAAAGGAGGGCAAAGCAAATGATATGGCTTTTCAAATGTCAAACATTCAAGCCTTAATTGTCGTCAATTTGTAAACATTTGCGGTATCTTTGAACTACTTGAAACTCTTAAAATTATCTCCTGCATTTAAATTAAAAGCAATGTTAAACTCTGCTGTTAGAAAATCTAAAGAACTCTCTGTTTTCTCGATTAATAAATAGAATTGTCTAAAAATGAAGTATCTCCACAATGAAAAACAAAAATCAATGGAATATGAAAAAGAAGCCTATCTGCAGTAATCTAGAGTAACGTATCTGCACAAGTGAAACACAAATTGACTTATAATAAATTTTCCCAGGTAATGAAGCATTCCGAGCAGCTAATTACAATCTTGAGTGTCAAAACACACAAGTCTCCTAACGGGGAATCTGAAATAAAATTGTGAACTTCACTCTAAAAGAGATGAGTCAGGCATATCATCTTCTTGGGTGCATAGTTATTATTATTATTCATAATCACACTATGAAAAAAGGAAAGAACAGAGATATTGAAACTCAAGCTGGTAAAGCAATCATACCAGGCGTATATTAGCGGTAACTATCGATCAGCCTGTCCTCCCTTTATCCGTGTTTGTCTCCTATTTCAGAATTGCATCTTTAGATAGGTTAAGCTGCAGGAAAAAAATAACGTAAATTAAGAGACCCAATCTTCGAACGAATATTGATACCACAAAATTTTGATAAAAAGATCAAAAAAACAAAGTAACTGTGCAAATTAGGAACAATTACTGACATATATGTAAAAATTCTAGCTAGAATTATGCAAAACAGCAGAAAACAAACAAATTTCATAATTAAAAAAAACATAGTAAATGTGCAAATCAGGAATATTTACTGATATGTATGTAAAACTTCTAGCAACAATTATGCAAAACAACATAAATCTAACATTTACCAACCAAAATTTAAATTAGCAGTAGAAGAAGTGCAATAAACAAATAAAATTGCACAAACAACAAACCAAATTAAAAGAGCTCACAACACATTCAAATAGAACAAAGATGGATAAACTATCTGCATATGCCGACAGGAGAATTCACAGAGAGAAATCGAGAAGTAAAGGGGAAAATAAAGAGGTATACAGGGGAATAGACGATGAGTAGAGTAGCAGTGATACAATGAAAAGGCCCTGCAGGTCATATAGATTCAAAGAAATAGATGAATCGAATGAAACGAAAAAAGAAAAAGATTCTCTAATTAGTAATCAGATAATTAACGAATCATTTAGTCAAATTGAATCTAGAAATCGCTTACTCGGCAAATTTTACGCTATGTGTATAGTGTACAAAAGCCCATGAAAATATTTCAAATTCAAAAAGGCAATGAAAAGACTTAAAGCCCCCGTCTCGGCATCTGAAATGACCAACTTGCCCTTGGTAAGCAGGCATGACGATTGACGACCCTGACCTGCTTCCCAAGCGGCTTCTATATGGTAAGTAAATAAAAATCACATTAAGATTCAAGAGCATCGAAAGGTTGATTTCATTCTTTTCAAATTAATTGACATTTTTTTTATTCATTCTAAAACATAATTCAAGAAACCTTTTAAATTTTACATTTTCATTTAGTACATTATATTTCCTTAATTTCACTTTGTTTGTCGGAAGAAAACTTTTGAAATTTATGATTTTATATAAGTAATAATATTTGTGTTGTTATAAATATTTTGAAACTAAGAATATTAAATACCCAAACAATATTTTTCTAAATAGAAATTTAACCAACATTCACAAAATAATGATATGATCCCTCAATGATTAATTGAAAGAGGAAAAATTGGTGATGTGATACTAATGCTGTTTATTAAGCTACCAATAAGAGCCGCAAATCCTTATTAAAGCTTACAAACACAAAGAATCTAGTTGATATAGTGGATTCCACCTATTCCTTTACCTAGAAGGAAAAAAAGGGAATATGATACATCCTAAAGAAGATTATTCTTCAACCTGTTTCACGCTCAAGTCACGTCAAGCGTTAAAACAAAAGTAAAATTCAAATCCAATCCAATATAACATAATCGATTTGCTGTTAAGATGCATATTGGTCTTCGTCCAAGTTTATAAATCCCAATTTGTTTACCCATAAAACGATACAGTTGAATTTATATGTGGTTTCTATACAAGTAAATTTTGATCCTGAAATAATAGATGAATTAGATAAAAATATAATACTTAGCCTTGAGATGTAGACGAAATAGTAGAAATAGTAATTCCGGGAGCAGGGCTTCTGGGCACAACAACAATGATATAAAAAATTACGAAGATAAAATTATATTAAATTGTGAATTGAGTGTAGCGTATGTTTGTCAAACAATTCGTGTCCTTTACAATAATAATAGAGCTCACTATTTATAGTTGCACCTAGGGAACAAGGTCACAGGATCAAGCCCTTCTTTAATGTCAATTATGAGAGCCATTGAAGATTGTATAACGGCGGACAGTGAATGCCATATTTCTTGTAGCGGGTAGTGTACTTGATGTTGTAGAATATTCTTCATTAAATGCTACCTGGTGACACACATTTATTTCATCTTTATGAGTATCATTCTCTCCGGTAACAGACGGGACTGTTGCCTTCGGTTTCAGCCATCTTTTGTTTTCGACTCAACATGTCACTTCCTGATGCGATCATTTAATATAACATATTTTACCCTATACAGATAGTCCCCCTTCTTTCCGGTGGCATAACTTTGTGTCACCGGAAAGTTGGTAGAAACATTCTTTTTGGCAAAAAATTTACTAACCTTCTCTGAAAAGTTTGTGACGGTTGATTAGATGTACGTCCCTCCGCATTTAATGCCCCGCCGAACATGCGTCATCCCATGATTTAGCATCACTTTTGCCGGTTATCGGGGTAATTATGGCCACGAGTTTAGCCGCATGTCCTTTACTTATACGCATCAACCTCCTTCATTTACACTTCATAATACTCTAAATTTTCTTAGACTTTCTTTACTCAACTCATACTTCGACTTTAACCTTCTTTAGCTTCCTACTTTGAGAGAAAAAACCTCATTCTGATAAAAAATAGCCTATTCTTCAAGAAGCCCTAGTTCTTCAAAAAATAAAGGTAAAACTGATGATGCTGCTCCCTTACGGTGAGCACCATCATCCCAAAGAATCTGATTACCACCAAAGATTTTGAAGAAAAGTACCCTTCTGCTCACCCTCGTACGTGGCCTGTTAGCGTATACCCTTCTTCTATCCGCCTTCCAGTATCCCTGCTGTAAAGGAAGACTGCTACTATCAAGATTTGGATATTATTGCTCCAGACCTGGCGGAGCGGATAACTTTAGTACATGGGGTCGTTTGTACTCATACTATACTCTGTACTTTTTATGTAGATACCAGAGTTGGTCCCTTCAGCGTTCAGTGAGGTCACCCGGATTTGACTACTAGCGAAAACTTGAGGTATAGCTGCACGACGTTCGTACCCCTGAAGTCCCCTTCTACATCATCTTAGCTGTTTATTTTGATTCAGATAGTTGTGTTCTTATTCAGATCATTATTTGTAGTACTCTAGACGTTCGTGTATTCGTGACACCAGTCCTGGGAATTGTATTTGGATTATGTCGTATATTAGTTATTCACTCCATTTCAGACTATTCAGCTTTATTGTGATAAATTGATTTGGATTGTTAAAAAAGGTTAATAATTATATCAAACGTTGGTTTGCCTAGCAAGTAAAATGTTAGGCGTCATCACGGTCCCGGGAGTGGAAATTTCGGGTTGTGACATATATCACGTACGCACATGGATGATTTTATTGGTTATTGGTTTGGCTTGGTGTGCCATGTCATTTAACACATTGCATCGACCTTGGGCTAATGGAGCGGGCTCATTTTTTTTGAAGAGCATCCCAATGGACTAGCCCAATAAATTTGGACATTAATTTAATCCATCTTTTGGACTTAAATAATTTAATCCTTGTTTGTGCTTGATATTTCTTGAATTAATCCAAATAGCCGCCCACCCAATCACTTAAACTAAAAATAGCATGTTGAGGTATAATATATGCATATTTTATGTATTATATATGTATAATTATATATAATCAATGTATAATATATGTGTATGGCTAGAAAAAGTAAATAATAAATATCGCCGCAAATTTGTGTAAAGATCTCTTTCTTAAATTTAGGAATTTATCCAAGTTTATTATGGATTTTAATCCCACAAAATTCACATGTCTACAATAACCAAAGCCCTAAACGTTGTATTACTCTCTTAATTATTCTTTTGATTACTGATGTTGTGTTATGTCCTGCAAAGAAAGAAACTGCAGCCACTGTCTAATTAAGAAGATTCGAATGTATCTTGTGACCTATATATAGTTAGAAGTTGGCACTAAGTTACTCCTGTTATTGGGATTGGCAATGAACTTAAGCTTAGGTTCCACATCTGAATGAAACAGAGGGAGGAATAAGGACCAATAACCTGGTTGTGCGAAGCAGCGGGGAGGGGGTAGACCAAAGGAAGCAGCAGAAAAAATTGGCTGTTGTGTGAAGGGATATGACACATTTTTGAAAATACGTGGTTCCGCCACTGTGCACAAACAATTGTTAATTGTTGATCATCTGTGCAATTATTACCTGAAATTGCTAGGCTGAATTATAAAAGAGATGAATGTTTAAACTTTAGCTTGAAAAACATACTCTATATAGATTCAATTAGATTTACTAGCCTTTTTCATCCAAATGAATATTCCAATACTACCGAGCTTTGAACATACCTATTAGTTTGACAATCTTTTTGATAATACATAATTAGAATAGCTATAGTCAAACTATTTCATGAATTTCACCGTAGTGTATAGGGTAAAATATGTTATATTAAATGATCGCATAAGGAAGTAACACGTGGAGTCGAAGACAGAAGATGATTGAAACCGAAGGCAACAATCCCGTATGTTACCGGAGGGAATGATACTCATAGAGATAAAATAAATATCCGTCACCCGATAGCATTTAATGAAGAATATTTTATAGCATTAAGTATGCTACTCGTTACAAGAAGTATGACATTCACTGCCCGTCGTAACACATTCTTCAATGGCCCTCATAATTGACATTAAATAAGGGCTTGATCTTAGGACCTTGTTTCCTAGGTGCAGCTATAAATAGTGAGCTTTATTATCATTGTAAAGGACACTAATTTTCTGGCAAACATACACAACACTCTATTTAAAGCTTAATATAATTTTATCTTCTTATTTTGTCGTCGTTGTTGTGCCCAGAACTGCTCCTGGAACTACTATTTCTGCTATTTCGTCTCCATCTCAAGGCTAAGTATTATATTTGTATCTAATTCATCTATTATTTCAGGATCAAATTAATTCACTTGTCTAGAAAACACGTATAAATTCAACTGTACCGTTTTACGGGTAAATAGTTTGGCACCCACCGTGGGACCTTGACAGTTGTTTAATTAAGTTGGTCCTTGCCTCGTTTACTAACGTGTTTGATCATTTGTTCTTGGCAGAAATTCATAGAAAATGGCAGATAATGCTATTAACAACACACAATCTCGAGGCCCAAGGAAATCAGCCTCAGCACGGGGATTCAATCAGTGATACCCGCTGTGAGAGGAACGAGGCCACACCGGTCCATGGCAGGCGGTACTCGCGACATGTTCGAGAGGCGACTCCTGATGATGCTGAAGAGGAGCCGTCGTTGAAGAGGTAAGGGTCCTACCGGAGCAGCAAGAGGCCATTCTAGGCTATCTCACACGGCAGGATAAGGTTATGACAAAGCTAAAGCAGGCGTTATCGGATGTTTCTAATAACACAAATGGACGAGGTCCAGTTCCTCCCAGTGCTTCCGCAAATCAAACAACGCAGAGGGTCAACAATAACAACACGACGGGCGAGGTCGGCGTTGATGGGGCCAGGGGAGCGGATCCGATCACAACGAAATTTCTTCAAAAACGAACTCATATGGTATATGAGGGAGGTGAACGCCCGCGTGGACCAAATTCCGGGTACACCATCGGTGATGAAAGGACCAGACTCAAAGAAGTACACTCAATTGCCTTACAAACCAAGCGCAACACCAAAATTGATCCCAAAGCGGTTTAAAATGCCCGACGTGTCGTAATATAATGGGACTTCAGACCCTCAGGAGCATATCACAACCTATACAATAGCGGTTAAGGGGAACGATTTAACTCCCCACGAGATTGAATCAGTTTTGCTGAACAAATTCGGAGAGACTCTCACGAGGGGTGCCTTGACGTGGTATTCGCTGTTGCCCGAGCATTCCATAGACTCATTTGAGATGCTCGCAGATTCTTTCATTAAGGCCCATACCGGGGCTAGAAAGGTGTATGCCCAGAAGGCCGACATATTCATAATTGCACAAGGAGAGTCCGAGTTGCTATGGGAATTTGTAACTCGGTTCTAAAAGGAAAGGATGTTGCTCCCGTCCATTCCGGATGGATGGGCGGTTGAAGCATTCACCAAGGGTTTTAATCTGAGAAGTTCCAATGCTTCCCGGAAGTTGAAAGAAAGCTTGCTCGAGTTCCAAGCGACGACTTGGATGGATGTTCACAACTGGTACGAGTCAAAGATAAGGATTGAGGATAATAAGCTCGGCTTCCCGGCATCGGTTAAAGGCCGGGAGAAGAATAAAGAGAAATCACAAGACGATTTTGATACAGATAGATGGTCTTCTAGAAGCCGATTTTTACCCTATGAGTGGGCCAAATGATGCGGTAGAGGCTTCCGGTTGGCACACAGATTCGTTACCGATAAAAGCACTGATCGCGGCCGGAACAACGGGTCATTACAGGACAAGGAAATGTCAGCTTCTCGAGATCCTTCTTACTCCAGACTTTCAGAATACAACTTCAACGTTAGAGTAGTAGAGCTGATATCGACTATGAGGAACATTAAAGAAGCACAATTTTCGAAGCCGATGAGGTCTGATCCTAGCTAGAGGGATCCTAATTTGCGGTGATAATACCATAGGACGAACGGTCACCAGATTGGGACTGCCGGCATCTACGCGAAGAGGTGGCGACACTGCTAAAAAATTGCCACCTCAAGGAATTCTTAAGTGACCGGGCCAAAAATAATTACGATCGCAATCGTGACAACACGGAGCCCTCAAAAGCAGGAGAAGATCCCCCGCGCCTGACGATTAACATGATATTCGGGGGAAATGAGATTAACGGGGTTGCCTTCTTGGCAGCAAAAAAGACGAAGGTATCAGTAACTCACAACAAGAGACTCCGGTAAGTCGCTGAAAACAAAATCACTTTCACGGAGGAAGACGCAGATGGATTGTTTCTACCACACAACGATGCATTAATAATTTCTTTAAATATATTAGATTTTAAAATCTAACGTGCTCTGTTGGATCTTGGGAGTTAGGCCAATATTATACAATGGAGGATATTGGAGCAAGCCAAACTAACCGGAAGCATCAATTCGGCCACAAAACTCCTCGCTGGGTTCAACCTAGCAAGTGGGACAACTCGAGGAGAGAACCTGCTTCCCACGAACGTCGATGGGGTGATGAAGACGACCCTTTTCGAGGTAGTGGATGGTAATATGGGCTATAACATTATCCTGGGAAGACCATGGTGGCACGAGATAAAGGTTATACCATTGGCGTATCACCAGTTGCTAAAATTCCCAACTCCCAAGGGGGTTAAATAGATAAATGGTGATCAAACAACGGCAAGGGAGATGAATGCGATTCTGATCTCCAGTATCAAAGGGAAGAAGCATGCGTCATAGAAATTACAGGAACCGACGCCTGCTCCCAAGTCAAGCGAAGTCAACTAGGGGAAATAGGCGTCAGAATCTTATCAAGCGCCAAGATATTTCCTGGTACCAGAAGAGACAGACGCAACAAAGTCCACGACGGAAGAGCTTGAGCAAGTCACATTGTTCTAAAAGTTCTTGGAAAGGAAATTCCACTTGGGGACAGGACTGCACCCCGAGCTCAGGTCTGGGTTTATTGAATTTCTTATATTTAATGCCGATTATTATGCGTGGTGGCCTGCGGATATATAACATGCATCCCAATGGAAGTGGTCGTACACAAGCTAAGCCTGGATCCGAACATTCCTTCGGTAAGGCAGAAAAACGTCCTATTGCCAAGGCCAAAATACATTCGCCAAAGAAGAGGTAACTCGCTTACTTGATATCGGTTCAATCCGAGAGGTAAAGTATCTGGACTGACTAGCTAACGTAGTTGTAGTTCCTAAGAAGAATAATAAATTTCACATGTGCGTAGACTATAAGGGCTTGAATAAGGCATGCCCAAAGGACTCGTTCCCATTGCCAAACATCGATCAAATGATTGATGCAATGGCCGGGCATGAGTGAATGAGTTTTCTTGATGCTTACTCCAAGTACAACCAAATTAAGATAAACCCACAGGATGAGGAAAAAACTTCATTCATAATGAATTTCGGCACATATTGCTATAATGTGATGCCCTTCGGGCTAAAGAACGTCAGAGCCACTTATCAGCGTCTCGTAAACAAGATGTTTGAAAAACAGATAGGGAAAACCATGGAAGTTTATATATAAGATATGCTTGTTAAGTCCTAGAACGTAGGTGATCATCTTAAACACTTGCAAGAAACTTTTGACATCCTAAGGAAGCATAACATGAAGCTTAAACCCAATAAGTGTGCGTACAGGGTCAACTCCAACAAGTTCCTAGGATTTTTGGTGTCACAAAGGAGGATTGAGGTTAACCCCAATAAAATCAAAGCTATCGAAGACATCCCTGACCAGCTATCAAGCATAAAAGAGGTTCAAAGGCTCACAGGGAGATTAGCCGCTTTGAGCAGGTTCATTTCCCGGTCTTTAGAGAAGTGCCACCGTTTGTTTGCGCTGCTCAAAAAGAAGAAGAACTTCTAATGGAACATGGAATGCCAGCAGGCTTTGAGGAATTTGAAAAGGTACTTGTCAAGCCCTTCGTTACTATCGCAGCCGGAGGATGGCGAAAAATTATTAATCTACCTAGCACTCTCGGAGGTAGCGGTAAGCGCCATTTTAGTCCGTGAGGACGAAGGTACGCAATCTCCCATTTATTAAGTTAGTAGAATTTTAACGAGAGCAGAAACTCTCTACCCGCATTGGCAAAAGCTGGCCTTGGCTCTCATAGTCGTCGCTCGGAAGCTAAGGCCTTATTTCCAATGTCACCTGATAGCTGTGGTGACCACCTTTCCCCTGCGAAATATCCTTTATAAACCCGAATTTTCGGGTAGGCTGGCCAAATGGGCCATCTAAATGAGTGAATTTTACATAGAATATAAACCTAAGACTGCTATTAAGTCACAAGTTTTGGCGGACTTTGTGGCTGATTTCAGTCCGGGATTGCTACCTCTGGCAACCAAAGAAGCAGTAATGGTGTCAGAATTGGCATCGGGGGTTTGGACCCTATTTATGGACGGATCTTCTAATGTAAAAGGGTCCGGGCTTGGCATAGTATTAACCACGCCTTTGGGAGAAACCCTAAGGCAGGCCATAAGAACGGTTCCTCTGAATAACAATGAAGTGGAGTACAAAGCTTTGATTGCAAGACTCGAATTGGCTCGGGGACTAGATTCTGAGGTCATAGAAATCAAATGTGACTCCCAGCTGGTAGTAAATCAAGTCTACGGGATCTTCGAAGCCAAAGAGGAACGCATGCAATAATACATAGCGAAGGTTCAGGCTCTGCTTGATCGATTTCGGGAGTGGTCGATTACACATATCCCGAGGGAAGAAAACTCAAAAGCAGACACATTATCTAACCTCGGTTCATCAATGGACATGAAGGGATTGGTCTCTGGTACGGTAGTATAGCTTATGCACTCGGTTCTAAACGTTGATAGTTACTTCGAGGTAAACGCGACTAATTCCATTTGGGACTGGAAGAGCGAGATCGTTGATTATCTCAAGCATAGAAAGTTGCCTGAAGACCCTAAGGCATCCCGGGCGTTGCGCGCTAAAGAAGCACAATATATCTTCAAAGGAGGCCAATTGTACAGGAAATCTTTCCAAGGCCCGTTGGCCCGATGCTTGGGAGCCTCTGAAGCCAATTATGTTATGGGAGAAGTCCACGAAGGGGTCTGTGGAAATCATTTGGGTGCAGATTCCTTGGTACTAAAGTTGGCAAGGGAAAGATACTACTGGCCCCGAATGGAACAAGACGCCAAAGATTTTGTTTCAAAAATGCGATAAGTGTCAATACAACGCATCGTTGGTACATCAACCAGCAAAACCATTGCACTCTATTTTGTCACCATAGTAGTTCATGAAGTGGGGAATAGATATCGTCGGACCACTATCGCCGGTCCCTGGTAAGGTAAGGTTTCTTTTGATTTTAATTGACTATTTTTCTAAGTGGGTTAAAGTAGATCCTTATCAGAAAATCGGTGAACGTGAAATGGTGGACTTCTTGTGGGAGAACATAATTTGCAGATTTTGGATACCCAAAGAGATAGCTTGGAACAACGGGCCACAATTTATAGGCGCGAAGATCACGAAGTTCCTTGCAAACTTGAAAATCAAAAGGATCACATCTTCGCCCTATCATCTGAGCATAAATGGTCAAGAGGAATCAACGAACAAAGTGATTATACAAAATTTTAAAAAGAGATTGGAAGCAGTTAAAGGCAAATGGCCCGAGGAACTACCTCGGGTACTTTGAGCGTACCGAACAACTGCCAAATTAAGCACAAGAGAGACTCATTTCTCCCTTGTGTATGGAGCAGAAGCCCTGATCTCGGTGGAAGTAGGGAAGCCTACCTTGAGATATTTCAGGCAAATGAAAAAGAAAACAACAAAGCAATGTTGGTTAATTTGGAGCTGCTTGATGAGCACAGGAACTTGGCACATATAAAGATGGCAACTCAAAAGTAGAGAATAGAAATATATTACAATCGAAGAGCCAGGCTCTGTTATTTTAAAGTGGGAAACTTGGTTTTAAGGAAAGTAACTCAAACCACCTGGGAACTTAATGCAGGGAAGCTAGGTCCAACATGGGAAGGCCCTTACCGGGTTTAAGCTATCACCGGGAAAGGTTCATACGAGTTGGAGAATCAAGATGGAGAAAAGTTGCCAAGAAACTGGAATGTGGCACATCTCAAGAGATACTATTGCTGGTGAACATCACTTGCACTGAAAGTATGTGCTGCACTCTTTTTCCCTTCGCCCAGTTTTTGTCCTAATTGGGTTTTTCTGGCAAGGTTTTTAACGAGGCAGCAACAAAAAGCATACTACGAAAAAGGCTTCAACAGTAGAAATAAGACCTTTTAATAACAAGGCATACAAGCAAAGAACCACGTTGGAGCGGTTAGATAATATTTTGCTCGATAGCAAAATTCCCACTGGGAAGATAAGTTTGCTATCGAATAAAGGTTACATGACCGTTCACAAGTGCAATCCACTAGGGGATTTTTAGATAGTCTTTGGCTCGATAGCATAAATTCCTAAGGGAAAGTGAAGTTTGTTACCGAACTAAAACTAATCTAGCAATTCATTAGTGGAATCCTCGATGGTGTTAAACTTTTAGTGTTCCAATTCAAATTCTTCACATTAAAACACTTGGGGGGGGGATGGTTATATCATCGGAACCAGGGACTGCGCGGCCAACCCCGTAGAAACAAGTTGTACAATTTAACCAAAAGAAATGGCAATATCCTTTTAGCATAACGAATACTTATGTACTTTTTGAAAATGGAAGGAATAAAGTAAAGTCCTTTTATTTCTATCTTGTTTTTTGTCTGAACGATGAATTGATTTTGACATTTAAAAGTTAAACAAGTACTTCAAATGCTAGTGCCGTAATGAACAGGAGACGTCCTCTTCAAGAACACCGTAAACATAAGAGGGCCCTCTCTTATGAAAACCCTCACGATAAAAGGGTTGATTTCAGAAGCACTTGTGCCCAAAATCCAAATGCTTTTGGGAGAAAATACACCCAAAGCCTTGCATAATCGGATGCAAACAATAAAACTTGTGGTAAACACCTAAACGAGAAAGGACGCAAAAATTAAACTTGTATAAATGTTCAAACAAAAGAACACAGAAAGACTCATGCAATACTTGAGCAAAAGATGTTTTTATTTACAATGAATGTGACAAAATGGCACAAGTACAAAAGTTCCGGAAAGAAATGAAAAGTTAAGCTACTGCATCTCCGGAACCCGGAGGAAGAGAAACATCCGCGCCCCTAGGAGAAGTGGGTAGATCCGCCGCCGACTCGATATCTTGACCTTCATCATTTTGACCTTCATCATCTTTGTATTTCAGTTCCTCTTCAGTTCCCTAGAATTTCGAACTAGAACCAAAAGAACCAGAAGCATCAGGCCTGGTCGGAAGACCCCTTTTAGCAGTTGACTCCAGCTCACGGGCTTTAGCGATTTCGGCATCAAAGTCAATAACACCCGATTTAGCCTCTTCCAAGGTTTTTATCCTCATATTATACATAACATATGGTTTTTCAACAATGAGGGAAGTCGCTCGGTGCTTGAATCTTAGGTTGGTCAACCTTGGCAAAAAGATTTTCTTATGCGGATCTAACGGACTGGAGGCTAACATCAAGATAACGAAAAATAGAGCTGAAAAGTCTATTATGCTCAATGGTCCTCTAATACTTCTCTCCCAATTGGGCATACTTCACCCCGACAACATCAAGCTCTTTAGTTTTTAAGTTCAAGGCCGCCGCTAAATTGTTTAATCTTTCAGCGGAGGCAGCCTCGCGATCGGATGCGGCAAGAATGGCACTATGGAATTTAACCCATTTGGCCCTATCCTCTTCAAATTGAACCCTCAGCGGGGCAATCTCTTGGCTAAAGATCTCTACTTCTTGCTCGCGTTGCTGCAAACGATCCTCCAACACAACAGCCTCAGCAGTTTTGGCTTCCAGTTCTGATAGGCGAACAACAGTTTGGTGTCGCTCGGCCAAAAGTTGATCATGCTCTGAGGCAAGTTCCTCCTTATCTCGAATCAACCTTTAGAGGCCCTCAGAAGCAAGGAGATTAGCTTGCGAAACAAAAAAGTTAAACTCAAAATACTACTAAATCAAAGATAGAAGAGATAACAAAAGGAAATAAAGAATATACCTCTGCGGCATTGTGCATAGCATTGTTCAACAAGCACTCTCCCGAGAGAGCTTATATCTTTTCCCAATCTTTTTCTGAAGCCAAAGGTTTCAGATAATTAGCAACTTCCATCGACCGGGACAACAGATTGTATCAGATAGAAACCGGGACATTAACGCTCCTCCTCCTTTGCGGATCTTCTGAGGAGGCGACATAATTTTTCCCCAAGTTCCTATGAACTGGGGACCGGGGGAGAGGAACATCCCCTTCTCGTACAGATGCGATTGGTGGAGATGATGTAGCAGTTGCTGGTGGAAGAGTCAGTGAAGAATTAGATGAAGCTGATGGCGTTGAGGAATGAAAAGCGGCTGCTGAAAGCGTAGTGCTGGATGTTGGTTGCTCGTCAACCGAAGATGGCAGGGACCTGGTACTTAGCCTCACAGCACCGGGCGCAACGTCTGAGATGCAGAAATAGGAGTTGGCATTTTCCACCATCTCAAACTCCCCCTAGAGCGCCGAGGCATCGTCTTCGGTTGGTATTTTTATGATTATGAAATGAGGTGTCACATGGTGACTTTTTAATTGAAAGAATTATATTCAAAATATTTATTTGGAAGGATTTTTACTTAGAAAGTATTATATGAAAGAATTGTATTTGAAAGATATTTATTTGAGAAGATTATATTTGAAAAGATTTATTGAAAAATAATTATTTGAGAAAATTATATTTAAAAGAGAGTTATCTCGAAGAATTATATGTGAAAGATATTTATTTGAAGAACTTGATTTAATTGGGTGTAATTGTGTTTATTAATTGTTGAGTGATATTAATGATATTTGTTGTCTGTTGTGCATATAACTGGTTTTATCCTGCCCTTATTATTATTATTATTATTATTATTGTTATTATTATTATTATTTATTTTCTATTATTTTGTATATTATATTGCACAGGTTATTAGACTAATGAGTGTCTTGACTGTACCTCGTCTCTACTCCATTGAGGTTAGTCTTGATACTTACTGGGTACCGACCGTGGTGTACTCATACTACACTTCTGCACATTTTTGTGCAGAGCCAGGTGTTGGAGATATCGAACTGAGCAGAGTTAAAGCGTGATCGTAAGGATTCAAGGTAGAGCTGCTTGGTCGTCGCAATCCCTTGGAGTCTTTTCATTTCATTGTACTGTTAATTTGTAATCAAACAATATTGTATATTCGATCCTCGTGATCATTCCATATATTCCGTTAGAGTTCGTGACTCAATACAACCAGTCTTGGGAGGTTGTATATCGTAATTATTTCCGTTGTTAGTTTTGGTTACTTAAAAAAATGGCTTTAAAATATAATTGAAATCGGCTTACCTACTCTTAGAGACTAGGTGCCATCACGACGCCTGTGGTGGAATTTTGGGTCGTGACAATATGACTATAACCTTAGTCAATGGACTTCTATGGTTGCTATGAATAACTAGTGGCCGATACATATGACCTTAATGAGTGAAATTATATATTGGCTATTATATAAACGGTCAATACAACTATGAATCACAACGATGTAATTAGCATATGTCATATGACTATAACCTTAGTCAATGGACTTATATGGTTGCTATGAATAACTAGTGGCCGATACGTATGACCTTAATGAATGAAATTATATATTGGTTATTATATAAACGATCGATATAACTATGAATCATAATGATGTAATTAGCATATGTCATATGACTATAACCTTAGTCAATGGACTTCTATGGTTGCTATGAATAACTAGTGGCCGATACGTATGACCTTAATGAATGAAATTATATATTGGTTATTATATAAACGATCGATATAACTATGAATCATAATGATGTAATTAGCATAGGTCATATGAATAAAACCTTAGTCAATTGACTTATATGGTTACTATGAATAACTAGTGGCCGATACGTATAACCTTAATGAATGAAATTATAAATTGACTATTATATAAACGGTCAATATAACTATGAATCACAATGATGTAATTAGCATAGTCCATATGAATAAAACCTTAGTCAATGGACTTATATGTTTACTATGAATAACTAGTGGCCGATACGTATGACCTTAATGAATGAAATTATAAATTGACTATTATATAAACGGTCAATATAACTATGAATCACAATGATGTAATTAGCATAGTCCATATGAATAAAACCTTAGTCAATGGACTTATATGTTTACTATGAATAACTAGTGGCCGATACGTATGACCTTAATGAATGAAATTATATATTGGCTATTATATCAACAGAGAAAATGGTTCTTATTGTTACCATTTTTGTAACTGGGTTGGAAGTCTCCTCATAATCCAGCCCATAACTTTGAGAAAATTCACATGCAACAAGCCGATCTTTGTACTTATCAATGACCCCATCTGAGTTTTTCTTCAAACGGTAAACCCATTTGCAAGTGATAAGCTCGCAATTCTCTGGCTTCGACACTAACTCCCACGTCTGGTTTTTGTTCAAAGCATCAATTCCTTCTTGCATAGTTGCTTCCCACTTTTGATGACCTTTGGCTTCTTCAAAGCTTGTTAGTTCTTCATCCAATCCTCCTATAAAAAGGCATGAAGTAATGGAGCAGTTGTTTAGTTGTACCTCATAGTTTTTCAGGTAACTTGGTTGATGTTTTTTCCCTTGTTGACCTCCTTGTAGTTTGTTGTTCATCACCATCTGAAATTGAGGTATTTGAAGTTGATATTTCATCATAGTTCGAAGCCTGGGAGTTACCCTCCGGAATCAGCTGCAAATGTTCTTGATCACCATCAAGAATGGTTTCTTGATTGCTTGTTTTCTTGGCAGAATAGTATGATGATACTTCATCAAACAAAACATCTCTGGAAGTGACAAACTTTTTTGTTTCAGGATCCATACACCTCCATCCTTTCCTATATGAATCATTGCCTATAAAGACATATTGTTTTGGTTTCGGGTCAAGTTTAGTTCGGTTAGATGTTGGAATATAAACATAACAAATTGAACCAAATACCCGAAAGTAATTTACATTTGGATTTTCATCCTATAGAGTCTCAAAAGAAGATTTTTCTTTACATGGCCATGGAGGCAAACGATTTATTACATGGCATGCACATTGAATAGCTTCAGCCTAAAGCTTTCGAGGAAGATTCTTATCGTGCAACCAGGAAAGGCTCATGGAAACAAGATGAGATAATTTCCTTTCCGAGACACCGTTCTGTTAGGGGGTACTTGGACATGTCATTTGTCTTGAAATACCGTTATCATCACAGTACTTGAAGAAATCATTTGACATATACTCGCCTCCGTTGTCGCTACGTAAGCATTTAATCCTCATCCCAGATTCCTTTTTCACAGCAGTTTTAAGCTCAACAAATTTTGACAAATCTTCACTCTTCTCTTTCAAGAACTTCACCCATGTATATCTTGAAAAGTCATCTACGAACACCATGGCGTAGCGAAAATCACTATAACTTGTTATTTTTGTTGGTCCCATCAAGTCGGTATGAACCAGCTCAAATATAGAGGATCTCCGATTCAATGATCTTTGAAATGGAAGATGATGTGATTTGCCAAATTGGTAGCCTTGACAAACTACGTCTTCATGAATATTTTGTAGAGCTGGTATGTTATCCACCAATTTCTTTGAAGAAATTTGCAGCAACAATTGGTAGCCTAAGTGTACCAATCGAGCATGCCAAATTGCTGGACTATCTGTTTAACTTGTCTTCTTCACATAGGCTTCCCCTACTGCCATGGAAAATAAGGAACCTTTCTTTTCACCAGCAAGAATAACATTAGCAGTTATATTATTTACTTTATTAACAACCTTTACATCATTTAGACCGAACAAAACATATTTTCCAGAATTAGTAATTTGAGAGACTGAAACTAAATTTCTCTTCAAACCTGGAACATGAAAGACATCGTTCAACTTGACATCACTTGTATCTCCAACATCAATCTTTAAAACTCCTTCTTTAGCTACTGGATATACCGAGTTATCGGCTGTAATAATAACTCATTCTTTGTTATGTTGACGTAGCTCTGAAAGTAGCAAATCATTGTCGGTTACATAATGAGAGCAACCAGAATCAATGATCCACTCTTGTCTGCAGCTATCGTGGTTGTAAAGAACTTGGGTTGGTATGGCACCATCGTTCCTCCCTTCAACTACTTCAACAATGAAGCATTGCTTCCATTTGAGTTTCTCATTTCCTTCATTTTCACTGGCAACATTTTGTGATGACCCAAAATGTCATTTTTAAATTTAATAATTAATTATGTATTCTAAGACCTCAAAAGTACTATTTATCATTTCTCGACTTGCATGCTCAGTCCGTAAAAATTTTCGAAAAATTTTCAGGTGAAAAATGGATTAAAATGTGAATTAGATGTTTAAAACACAACTGAGTTGACTTTGGTCAACATTTTGAGCAAACGAACTCAGATCAGTATTTTAACAGTTCCGATAGGTTCGTATCGTGAATTGGGACTTGGGCGTATGCCCGGAATCAAATTCTGAGGTCCCTAGCCCGAGATATGGAATTTGGATAAAAGAAATTAAAAGTTTAAGTTCAAATAGTGACCGGATGTTGAATTTTGTGCAAACGACCCCGGAATAGAGTTTTGATGATTCCAACAGCTCCGTATGATAATTTTGGACTTAGGAGCATGATCGGAATTTTATTTGGAAGTCCGTAGTGAAATTAGGCTTGAAACGGCTAAATAGGAATTTAAAGTTTGGAAGTTTGACCGGGGAGTTGACTTTTTGATATCGGGGTCGGAATCCAGTTCTGAAAATTTTTACAGTTCCGTTATATCATTTTAAGTAGAAGTTGAAAATTTTATGTGAATACATCACGAAATCAAGCTTTAGGCTTGAATCGAATGTAGAAGTTGAAAATTTTAAGTTTCATTAAGCTTGAATTGGAGCATAATTCGTGGTTTTAGTGTCGTTTTATGTGATTTGAGATTTCAAATAAGTTTGTATGATATTTTAGGACTTGTTGGTATATTTGGTTGAAGTCCCGAGGGCCTCGGGCGAGTTTCGGAAGGTTAACGGATCAAAAATGGGACTTAAACAGCTGCTGCAAATTTTCTTCTGCTGTGCAATCGAGCACCCAGAAATCGAGCCGAGGATTGAAGGCAGGCTCGAGGGCCATGATCGAAGGCAAGCTCGAAGGCCAGTGATCGAAGGCCCAGGATTGAGGGCTATGACCAAGGCATGTGATCGAAGACCATAAAGATCGAAGTCATGATCGATAGCCAGGATTGATGACTGTGATCGAGCCCCAGGGTCGAGGGCCATGATCGAAGCTATGATCGAAGGCCATGACCGAGGTCCATGATCGTACCCCATGATCGGACTCCCCTTAATCGGACTCCCTATGATCGGACTCCTATGGTCGAGGTCCAGGATCGGACCCCATGATCGAGGTCACCCTTGACAGATCTGTAAGTTATAAAATCAGGGGGGCTTCGTCCCATTCGCCATTTTTAACAATTTGGAGCTTGAGCAGAGGCGATTTTTGATATATCTTCAAGAAAAAACATTGGAGTAAGTATTCTTAACCTAATCTTGGTAGATTACCTGAATTCATCACTGTTTTTAACATTTAATTGGTGATTTAAGTTGGAAAAATTTGAAAACCCTCTTGGATAGATTTGTGGATTTGAGGGTCGAATCGTTATTGGAATTTAGTCATTTTGGTATGGTTAGACTCGTGGTTGAATGGGCGTTCATATTTCGTAACTTTCGCCGGATTCCGAGATATGGGCCCCACGGGCCATTTTTGAGTTAATTTCAGATTTTTATTGAATAATGTAGTATTTTCTTATAGAATTAATTCTATAATTTTTGTTGACTGTATCAAAGTAATTATGACTAGATACGAGTCGATCAGAGTCGGAAAATCGAGGAAAAAGCATAATACTTGATTAAATTGAACCAAGTCGAGGTAAGTGACTTGTCTAACCTTGTGTGGGAAAAATTTCCCCTAGAATTGATATTAATGTGATTATTGAAATGTGTTGAAAGTCGTATACACGAGGTGACGAGTGTGTACACGGGCTAAATATGAAATATTATATTTTTAATTGTGTAGATCATTATTGCGCATATATTAAATTATTTTATCTTGTTATATTCTTCATCATTGATATGAGATATATATTTTAAATTTGTTTGACCTTTTCCTACTAATTGTTTTATCTATTTAATTGAAACTTGGTTTCTTTTATACTGTGCATTATTTTAAGGTTGATTTTCTTTAAATTAAATATTATTAATATGAAGTATTTGACATTTTTAAATTTGATATTGAAGCAACGTATTAAAAATTTAAAATATTATTTTTCTGAATTATTTATTTTTGAATATTTTTGTAAGATTTTTTGGTACTCATTGTGATGGAGCCGTGAGCTCTTTATTGTAGAAAAAATATTATTGTTGGATTATTCTGGCATGAACCGTGAGTTCTTTATTATTGAAAAATATTGTTATTGATTTATTGTGGAAAATTAAAATATTGGGCACTTGAGGTGCAAATTGTGATATTAATACACATGCGGTGGTATAAGGTCTGGGTATTGAAACGCATGCAGTGAGATAAGGATGGCTTGATATGCGTGGCTAGTAGGGGTGACTACTAGAAGTCATGCGGTGTGATAAGGGTGGCTAAAACGCGGGATGCTATTTCGAAAAAAATATTTTCTTTAAATAAATCGTGAAGGCTCCCGCGGTGAGATAAGGAAATAAGATATTGTAAAATTATTTATAATTTGGGACTACGAGGCCTCGGTAGTGCCCTTGTTGATATTAATTTATGGACATAGTTGCCTTCGATTAATTATTGTAAATTTCATAAAGTTGAAAAAAATTCTGTTTTGATTCCACGAGATATTATTTATAATTATTTGGTGTCATTAAATGTGACATACTATTTGATTCATTTTCATAGTCATTTTTTCTTATTAAATTGTTTAAACATTTTTCCATGTCATTATCTATTCTCCAGTAGGGCCTGACCTGACCTCGTCACTACTCTATTGAGGTTAGGCTTAGCACTTACTGGATATCGTTGTGGTGTACTCATACTACGCTTCTGCACATCTTTTTGTGCATATCCAGGTATAACTTACCAGTCTAGATGTGAGTGAATTACCGGCGCACGGAGACTTCGAGGTATATCTGCTAGCGTCCGCAGACTCCGGAGTCCCCTTCTATCATTTATTGTTGCTTCCTTATTTGTCTTTAGATCTTGATACATAAAAACATTGAGAATAAATTTTTAGAAGCTTGTGACTTATTTCTACCGGGTTTTGGGAGTTGTAATCATTTGAATTGTAGTTTATTTATTTTCAGATATTTATGATTATTCCTTATTGATAGGCTTACCTAGTCTTAGAGACTAGGTGCCATCACGACCTCCTACGAAGGGAATTTGGGGTCGTGACACATTTGCCTTTCATATCTTCACTCTACAGGTTTTCTTGATGTGCCCGATTTTACCACATCTATGGCACTTTCTATTTTCAAAGTTGTCATCAGTAGCTTTTCCATTGTTTGAGCCTTTCTCTTTGTTCTTGTTTCCTGTTGATGTGTTTTTCTTTTTATTTTTGTCCTTTGAGAAGAGAACGACATCAGATTCAAAACTTTTTGCCATTTGCTTTACTAAAGCCTCTTGGTTGGAAAGCAAATTTTCTAATTCTTCAACTGAAGGTAGCTTTGACCAACCTTGAATGGAGGTGACGAAAGGATTGTACTCCTTCAATCCTCGAATAAGAAATCGTCCCAATCTTGCTTCGCCGATCTTCTCATCCAGATCTAATGCTGAAATTTCAGCACAAATGCTTTTAACTCATAAGAAATATTCAGAAATAGACATACCTCCCTGTGTTAGCACTGCCAATTCATTTTTCAACAGTTGTAATCTAACTGTATTCTTTTGAGAAAACAACCTCTTAAGTGTCTCCCAAACTTCTTTTGTTGAACTAACATCACGTACATGATCGATGAACTCTTTTCCAATTGAAGTTCTTAAAGCAAAGAGAGCTTTACCACATTTGATCTTCCATTTCCTTCGTGGTTCTACATTTTCTGGAGTATTTGTGGGAATATCTTCTTCGGCACCAACGATAAGATCCCACAGGTCTTGACCTTGAAGGTAAGCCTCCATACATATTCTCTAGTACTTGTAGTTTGTCCCTGCAATCTTTTCAACACCAAACTGTGCATTTGAACTACTTCCCCCATTTGCCAATTCCATACTGCACAAAGAATTTCTCCTCCAACAAGACAAAACGAACTTGATAGAAAAGAAGAAAGAAAGAACAACCAGAGTTCAATAACCTGGTTCTGGTACCATAAAACAAAAAACAACAGAGGAAGGAAGAAATTGTAGGCAGAAATAAAAACACTGAAGAATGTTATTGCTTTCTCTGGAACTCTAGTTTACAGCAGGATATGCAAAGCATATAAATAAGACTAAACCACTAACGTTCAACTCCTAAAAAAGCTCTAACAACTAACAAAGAATCCTATCCAAAATTAACAACTAAGCTGATACTATTCGTATAAAATAGAAACTGAATTATTTGACTCAGTAAACATAAGTAAAACAGCAAATAAAACATGTAAGATGCACTAATTTTTAACAATCAATTCTGGATCTTTGAAGGAGATGGACTTCTTCTTTGACGGGTTTACTGAAGCCGGCCAGAATTTTTAGGTCTATTTATATTGAAAATATGTTTAAGACTATGTAAGTGTAAGGCTGCATACAGACTCCACTTACGGGAGTTCATCGGGTTAATCAATAGCATATGGGCGGCTATTTATGTTTTTTCCCATTATCTTTTGTAGGCATATAATGTAGTTTTCTTTAATTTTTTTTTTATTTCTATAGGTAGTTGTGTATTTATCCCTAATTTTAGGGACTTTTTCGTATATATACGAGATTTTAAACTACTTACCTGATTTGTATAAGTTTTCATATTTACATAAAGTAACTAAAGTTTTTTACAAAAATATATACAAATCTTGTCATAATCTACAATTTATATATATATATATATATATATAACTTAAATACAAATATTTTATACAAAATTCGATTAAAACCCATAATTTAAATACAATTTATATACAACTTGTATATAATTATGTAAGTTGTAAATATTTTATATACCGTTTTTTACATTCGATATACAAAATATATACAATTTGTTTATGTCTTCTTTTTCGAGTTTCAATACGAAATCCAAACAAAACCTCGAATCTTCACCAAATTTTCTCAAAATTGAGATATAAACTTCAAATGATATTCCCAATCAGTTGGACCAACACCCAATTCAAACAAAAAATAATTTACAAAATTCGATTTTCGAATTTAAAGTTTCTAAGATTTCTAATGACTATCAACGGAGTTTAAGCTCATGTATACACAAAAAACTTCAGTTTAGTTTCAATTACATCATCAATTGGTTTTAGTTTAGTTCCTAACGCTAATTTTGTTGACAATTACTTGTTTATTTATCGAAAAAGAGTCATGGTAACCCATTTGTATTGGTGCTCCATGTGTGTATTCTATGGCTTTTAACTAGTTAAATCATTTTTCTTCACCATTCTTCAAAGCTTCGAGCATGTGTTATCTGCAAAAGCCGAAGAGAAGAGGAACAAAGAGAGAAATATCTATACGGAGAAGAAAAATAGAGAAGAACGATGCCTAGAATGGGTAAGATTGGAGTCTAATATATTATTTGTATATAAATGGCAAAATTATATATGCTAGTATAATTAAGTAATGACCTCTTTATGAAGGGTAAATAAGTTTAGAGGAATTTTCAGAAACCAATATTATTTAGTGGCTATTAACTTCCTATAACTACTATATACATAATTACTTAATATAGCTACTATTCAGTTATTACGTTATTATATTCGTGTTGCTGTATTCATAAATACAGCAGCAAAAAGCGCCTAAAATCAGGACAGTCTAATTGTACGCGCATGTATTCAAATGTATTTGCGCTATGTATTCATGATACAATAACGACAATCACCTTAAAAATTGGTATGTCCGGCTGTCTAATAACGGAAATAATATCAATTAGCATGATACACTCATAATATAACTCAACAAAATCAATTCTAACATGTCTCATTATCAACTCAATTAATTAGAATAATTTTTTAGTTGTATATAATTGTTGTATTTAACTTTTTTATTTAATGTGCTTCAATTGTTTTTACTGTTACATTCATTAGATTCAATGTTTGTATTTACCGTATCCGTTATTTTATATTCAGTGTATTCAAATGTATTTGTATTAACAATATTTTGGTTATTCCTAATACATGTTATTACTGATATATTCAGTATATTTCATTGGTTGTATTCACTGTATTTCTATTTGTATCTAGTGTATTTTTACTGTATTTTAAAATTAAATGTATTCACTGTTTATATTATGTTCTATTTTAATATTTGTATTCAATGTGTTTCAATGTTTATATCATGTATTCATGCTTGAATACAGGTGTATTTAGATGTATTAAAAAAATACAAACCTTCGAAATACATAAATACAGACAAAAATAATATGTTTATATAAAAATATAATGTATTTGAGCGAATTTGTACATAATACAATGTATTTGTATCATTGTATGTGACTAAAACTGGAAAGATTCGGCGCTTCTGAAACATAAAAATCGGAATTTTCTCTTGGAGTCATCGGAAGACCCTCAAAAGCTCAGTTCAAATGTGGTCCACTCCGTGCTTGATCGAAACAAATTGGTTGTTAACTCAAAACGCCTGATTGACATCCACGACTGGTCAAATCACAAATTGGGTGTGACTCAACACATTGATTCTTTCTCTATTCTTGTTTTAACTTTATGCAATTCAAAAAGTATTACAGTATCCGTATAGAGGAATCCATTACAATATCCAACATAGAAGAAAGCCGCAGTCTCTTTCTTTCTAATATTGCAGCAGTACAAACCCATTGCAAATATCCGACGTAGAAACTAAGCAGTGCAAATCCATTATAATATTTGGCGTAGTGGAAGAGAGAGAAGGAAGAGAGGGAGAAAGAAGAAAATTTTTGTTGGGATTTTGAAAGAGAATTGTGTGTTAGTGAAAGAAAGAGAGAGAAAAAATATAAATTGCGTATTTCATGTCTCAATTGTAGTAAAAAGTAGCTATAAAAAATAATATTTTAAAATGGTTTTGGTTTATAATAAATATGGTGTATACGAAGTAAAATTTCCATAAGTTTATAATGTAGTCTAAGATGGGAAAAAATCCCCAATTTTTACGTTATTTATCCATTGGGCTAAATGAAATCCATACAAGACGGCCCAAAAAGACGCACAACAAAGTTTCAATTTTCCGCCGAATCAAATCAATGTTCAAAGCATGTCTTCATCTGAACTCAACTTTCCCGCCTCTCAAAACCCTAGCAGCAAATGGCGATTCACATGGGAAGCTCAATCACACGTTTCAACTCTTCGATTAATCCTTTTCAATCCCAAATTCAAACCCTCTTCTCAATGCAACAATATCAGTATCAACTTATCTGTGGAGCAATCTCTGCTCACTATCAGCTTTTTCGAACCGGAACAAAAACCCGCGACTTTAATTAGGGTTCCACTTCCTCGGGTCTTAATTGACCCGGAATCTCCGGTTTATTCTAGAGCGTTTGATGATCATATTGAAGTTAAACTTTCTCTTCTTATTCCTGTTGATCATCCGCTCATGTCGGGCTTGGATTTATCTGAACCAGAAGGAAAACCGGCCTCAGATACGTTGTTTCCGTTCTCCGTGAATTACGGTTAGCCAGTTCCTTTTTCCTTTAATTTTTATTTAAATTTGATTTGCTTAGTTTAATTTTGGTTTTATATGTGCGAATTTGGATGTTTAGTGGTGATTGGCTGATACATTGTGACGCAGCTAAAGGTAGAGGTTTTTTTCTTAAATGAAAATTTCGTCGATATTTAAAAGTCAAAAACAACATATTTTGTCATATTTATGATATTGTATTCTCTTTATAGATTACTCCCTCGGTCCCAATTTATGTTATGGTGTTTGACTAGACACAAATTTTAAAAAAGAAAATTATCTCATTAAGGTAAATTATGATTTTGACGTTAAATTGTTTCTAAACATAAAAAGTGTCAATTTCTTTTAGAATTGACTAAAAGGCAAATATGCCACATAAGTTGGAAGCGAGGGGAGTATATGTACCATCTCTCTAAAAAAAAGGGAGAGTGGGAGTATTCTTTATAATTAATATAATGTTTTTACGATGCACCAAGGACGTGACCTAGTTGTATAGTTGGAATAAATACTAGGAGATCGAAGCACTGGCAAAAAAGATGTTTGGTGATTTCTTCTCATACACCCATTCCCGGGTGAGCAGGAGATACCTCTTACCTATACTGGTGGAAGGATAGAAGTGCTTAGTGGGACAATCCAGTTGCATGGAAGCTGCCCCCACAAAAACAAATTAGTTGTATTTTTGTACTCTCTCACTTGAAAACTTTTCCTTTGGATTAAATAGTATATAACATTTAGAGCTTATCAAGAATTTACTTTTTTATGTTTGTCAGGGATTTTAATAATTTGCAAGACTAAAATTTCAAAATTTGATCAATGCAATGTGTTAGTCTATTAAATCACTTTATGGAGTAGAAAATACAGCTTCAAAGTTCTAAAACATGTGCTAACCACTAGTTAAAATGATGTGAAGGACTTAATTAGTTAATTCTCTTGGGATACCAAGACAAAGAAAAATGAATAGACAGTGATATTAGAGTAGTTTTATTATGGTTTATATATTCTCTTTTAATATGTTTATGTATACCTTTGTTGATGAACTTGCTGAATTGTCATGCTGAAACTGCCATATCAACTTGCTGTTGATTGGACGTTTTAGGCATATAAATGTGATCACTGCTTGACATACCCTATGACTACCCTATGACTCCACTATTTGCATTCTGGCACCTATTGAGCTTCTTTTCATTTATTTATCTTCCCTCTTAATAATTCTTCTTTGTTGGCTTAGAAATGAAGAAATTATCTGCGATGGAGGAAGTCCACTTTTACTGCAGAAATTGCTCGACTAAGTTAACTAGGGCTATCAGGTAGGACTCTTCTTTCTCTCAGCCGGGCAGACAATTTCGTTACTTATTTTACTTGAATGCCATTGCATGTCTCTAATATTTATTTCTTTAAGCAGATTATTTAATGAGATGCCATCAGTTGACTGGCAAGATGTTGCAGACAATTGGTTTGGGACATGTTGTTGCTCGTTTGGTGGTATAAGTGAAAAGCTGGTCAAGGAATTTGCAAAGTCATATTCTTGTACAACAGGTGTTTGCCTTATAACTGGCGCATCTGTTATTATATGCAAAGAGGACATTGTTGGATGTGAATTTCCTGATCCGAATAGGGACCAAACTTCTGATTCTCAGGTCAATTCAGCCGAGACGACTTGTTTAACCAGAGATGTACCCTGCAAAAGTGATCAGTCAAGAAAGGTCTGCTTCAACTATCCAGGCGCAGGAGAGGGAGTTGATGAGATTAGCAGCGGTCGTCCTATAGAAGAAAATATTGGGGTGAAACAAAACAATGAAGTTGCTGAAATGGTGTTAAACAGTGATAGTTCAACATGCATGCCTTTAAAGTTGAAGGACGAAGACAATATGAAGTCATTGGCTGGAATTTCGTCAGAAGCAAACTGCCACACTAGAAACCAGAACGATGGCTGTTGTACAAGCAATCTGTGTGAAATGGAGAAAGAATATGAAATGAATATTGAACTTTTAGATAAGCAGAAGATATTTCTTAAAGGCTGCCTTGGGGATGCTTTTATGTTGAGACCTTCCAATCTTTCCAATGATGTCAAATGGATTGAATTTCTCTGTCCTAAATGTTCATCTATTATAGGATCATATCCTTGCTCCAGTGATATTGCACCATTGGATGATGGAGTTCGGCTATACAAATATAAGATATCTACTTGTTTGCCTATTTGTGGGGTGAATGATCTGTTTAGGTAAGCCATCTTTCTTGTCCCCATATATTTTATTTATCTTGTAATTGGGGCACTCTCTTATATTTTTCACCTAAACTCAAAGTTCTTTACCAACTAGTGATTCCTGAAACCATACGGATCCTGTAAAATCGATGTGTCCTTTAGGCTATATGTTTCTTAACATTTTCTCCCATTATATTTCCCTGAAACCATATATGTCTTTTTCTCTTTCTTTGGAGAGCTGAAAAAGACACGAGAACAGTAACTTTGTCAATAGTGTAGTAAATGCTAAATAGTTTTCTAGTGCTATAGGTAAGATGTTGGTTTGTGTGAGAGTCGACATAGGTTATACCCTGATAGAGAGACGTACTTAGGATAGAGCTTATCCTCTATCTTTCATTTATATCCACTACTGATGTGCTATGTGTAAGGAAGATACCTAACAAGTGAAAGATAAGATCTATAGATTGAATGTTGGGCCTTTAAGGCCCAAAATATTCACAAGACGAGTGTGTAGAATTGTTGAAGTTTAGAGGAATGCGTGTAGTTTAAAATTGACAAGATTAAAAATGATCACATCCGACATAGGTGCAAGTAGGTAAGAGGAGTCTTGAGATGGTCTGGTCAGGTCCTACTTAGACCTCCAAATGCATCAGTCTAAAGGCATGACATTGATGATTGAAGTTGTTATAGAGGACTAGTCAGACTTAAAATTACAGGGAGCCTATTTCTGAGAAGCAAGATGAACTTAGCTAAGTACAGAATACAATGAATGCAAAAATCCATATAGGTGCTGTAATTAGTTGGGATCGAGATTTCGTTGTGTTACATACTATGCATGGTATTTATCATGAGTGTTTTTTAGTTTAGTTAGAGACCTTACGTTATGACAACTCTTAGTTTTACTCAACCCCTGATTTACCTTAGGAGATGAATTATTTGTATTGGAATGGATTATGCCCAAATGGAGTGGATATAGAAAATTTTCATAGTCAACTCCAACTAGTATTGAGGGACAATTGATTGATCGGCTTTGATTTCGTGATGTATTAATACACTTGCTCTGGGAGACAGGAGCTATACTTTGGAAAGGATGTTTACACATCAATTGCTTGAAGCTGCACAAGATGAACTATCATTTCGGACTGTTGTCAGAGATATGCACACCAAAAGTCCACTTTCACAAATTGTTCTCCTAAACCCAAATGCATGGTGTTATAGTGGATGTTGCATGCATGACATGGAACCAGCTGCTAAGATCAATATGTACCCGATTGTCAAGCTATTATTCTCTGCGAACATCAAGGACATGGAACTTGAACCCAGGTGAATGCTTCTCTACTCTAGCTGGTCTTTTCTTCTGCCTTTTCATGCCTTCTTGCATATATTTATATGTTATCTTTCCTCTATCTCTGCCTTTATGCTGGGCAGGGGAAGAAAAGGGGAAGCTGAGGGGGTGGGGAGGAGGTTGGTGTTCAAGCTTGTGGACTACAAGTTATATACTGTCATGTGCATCAACTGGGTTTCAAGAACTATATGATTAGTTGCCATATTTAAAAATAAGTTGGCATGAAATACTAAGAGCCCGCTTGGACATAAGAATTTTATTCACTTTTTTTCGAAAAATTTTCGTTTTTTAAATCAGTATTTGGCCATAAAATTTTAAATTTTCACTCGAAGATGAATTTTGGAATTTTTCTAAAATTTGAAAAACTCCAAAAAGCTGTTTTTCAAAATTTTCACTCAGATCACTCACAAAAATTCCAAAACAACCCAAACTTATATTCATGTCCAAACACAACTCTAATTTTCAAATACCATTTCACTTGAAAAACAATTTCACTATTCTTTGAATTTTTACAATTCTTATGTACGCCCACTAAATTATTGACATCCTGAGATGATTTTGAAAAAGATATACTATTGTCGAAAGTTTTAGATAGCATCAGATGGTTGCTACCTATTTGAAAAGAAATCATTTTCTAACACTCTCCAAGATGTTGCCGTGTTACATATAAAAGGACAAGTGGATCCTTAAGAGGCAAGGTACTGCATTTTATATTAGAAATCCAACTAAAGGTTATCTAGATAAATCTTGTAGGACTTACTGAGAATAAGAAAATCATTGATAAGATTTGTTATTACTTTATATGTTTCAAATGTTCCTGTGGCTTTTTCTTCTCTTCTTTCAATTCACGCACTTCTTACAAATGACTCCTGTCCTCATCCATTTCAAAGCTCCTTGGCTGAGATCAAACTTTTTGCAGAAAAGTAGAAGAATGGGTGACCAAGAATCAAACAGATGAAGTTTACATGTTGCCATCTCAAGTGACAGAACTAATTACAAACTTGGTGATGGCAAATAAAATGTGGCCACCCTCACATATGCTGTTGCAGGGTTTCTATATGTCATCCTTGAGGAGATAAAGGGTAAGTCGTTTGAATTTCACTCGAACATTCCTTGTAATCGAGGAGAAACAATGATCTCACTAGTTGAGCATGTTAACACCCTAGCCTTACGGGTAAGCTGTAAATTTTGACAACCCCACACCAAATTGTACCAATTTGTGTATTGTGATTGAAGAATTAATAGATACCCTCCTTGGTTTACATGAAGTAATAATTTACGATTTTTAAATTACATATTTCACGTTGTTTAAAAATATTCAAAGTATGTTCTGTTTTGTCGAAAGCTATATGGTGCAATGCTTAGCAAAGGATGTTAACATGCTCTCGTGGATCTACATCTTCTCATAATTTTCCCAAATATCAGCTTCCCGCAGAAGATTTAAGGACAAAGCAACAATGTTGAGTTTAAAGCAAGTTTGTCGGTTGGTGTATGGATAGGTTAGATTTGTTTATAGTTGGAATTCTGGACTGTCCTTAGTCTTTAGTGTTTATCTATCTATCTGATAGAAAAATCAGCCAGCTGAAGATGTATTGAGGGTAGTTCACAGGGGAATGATCTTGTTTAACTTGGTGGTGCTTAAAATTCTTTCATCTATGACTGGCATAATTCAGCGGGTAATAGCAGGACGTGGATCATAATCAGGGGCGAATGCAGTGTTCAACTGGCGGGTTCAATTGAACCCATAACTTTCAATGTAGAGTTATACATAAAAATTCATTAAAATTGCAAAAATAGTAGATATGAACATATAACTTTAAAATATAATGGATTCAATGCTAAAAACCTTGAAAGTTGGATCCATAGGATATAAATCCTGGATCCACCTTTGATCATAATATTGAAGTTGCCAAGCAAATAGAATGCATTAGTGGAAGAGCTGCAAGAATCCGATTGAGGAGAGAAGACCGGGATGCTTCATTTGTCGAGTCTGGTATGTAATTTAAGTGGAAAAAAGTAGAGGGACGTAGGTGCGGTATTTAAGTGGAAACAGGCAGAGGGACAAGCCTATTATCTAGAGTTTCAAAACTTTAATAGCGCTTCATTTAGTTCCAGACGCGGGTTGTCAATAATAATGAGTGTTGTATTAGCAATGGGGACAACTTGCTATTGTTGGATTCTTTCAGCTAAGTTTTGTTCCAGAAATAACACTAAGCCTTTTTTCAGAAGTCAAATATATCTGCCATGGATTTTATTCTGCCTTTTATGAGATCGAAGTCAAAGCCGAAAGGTACGATTTAAAGAAAGGGGAATATCACAAGCATTCCCTATCATTACGCTCCAAAGGTTGGC
Organism: Nicotiana otophora; assembly: GCA_000715115.1. Lineage (NCBI taxonomy): Eukaryota > Viridiplantae > Streptophyta > Magnoliopsida > Solanales > Solanaceae > Nicotiana > Nicotiana otophora. Next base: position 19,864 of record AWOL01S0021975.1, on the reverse strand, counting down.
CCAAAAATGAGCAAGCCATCTTATCACAATCCTTGCACTATCCAGTGAAAAGCTGAGTCCCCACCTTTTTTTTTTTTTTTT
>AWOL01S0021975.1:0-19008 GCA_000715115.1 Nicotiana otophora | reverse complement strand
CCCCCCCTTTTTTTTTTTTTTTTTTTGAACTCAAACAACACAAATAGGTTAAAAAAAAAAGGGCACCATTTTATATATAGCGCGACCCACCAATAATTCATCTGCACTTAACTGATCCATACCAACATTTCATATGGGTATAACGCTCATTATGCATGCGCTATACATCAAATAATTATACCCCCAGACTGCTTTTTTTCTTATTTAAAGAGTTTCAGAATTTGGTAAAAATCCATTGAGGATCCTTCAAGTCTTCTGAAATATTTGTTCGTTAAGTTATTTTGCATTTTATCAAAATGTCTGAAGAGCGAAAAATTAGGGTTTCATTATATTGAGGTGGGGGTGGGGTGAGGTTGTGGCGGAGAATAACTCATTATGCTATAGTTGTTCTCCGCAGTGTCATGTTGTTGCCACTTACAATAGAGTACGATAGATTGATATCGTTGTTATGTAAAAAAAATGAGTGTGAGCAAACGTTCGGTGAATATTAAAGTAACCGGAAGATATTCGTATTCTGTTACTCCGCAAGGGGTTGCTTGTTATGCTGAGTATAACATCGAAGATGATGAAACTATGACGGATTTTTTGAGAACTCCGGATGAACACCGGGAACTTCTCATGATAAAAATGTTGGAAATGTACGTCAAGGCTGAAGACGTTCACAATAATGAGGTTCCGCAAAATAGGGATAACCCTCAATCATTAAGTGATTATTTTGGAGCAGTTTTAGCCGAACAAGTTGCGGGTGAAAGAGTTTGGCCTGATCTAAACTTATCTCCACGAGCGAATGAGGAGCGAGGACAAAATTTCTCCCCAAGTTTACATAATCCACAAACCGAGTAGTAAACTTTAATTTTTCTTTGTGCTACAATATTTATTTTTATGTATTGAATTTGTATTAACACTCACATATTCTACAGGGGGTACCAACCATATATGAATTTTACAAGATATGAACCAATAGACAGTTGGAATATGCCTAGTTTTGGTGTGTTGGATGATGGTGGTCCATCCGGGAGTCATCACCAATAGGATAATGTGCATAATGGGATATCAACACATTATGATTTGTAAGTGAAGTGATAAAGTTTATACGTAAAGTTTGGATTTTAGAAGCTCATTATTTTATTGGTTATGCAGTGAAAACGAGCAACTTGAAGGTCTTGTCCTTACTCAATTTTTCGAAAATGACATATTTAATCAGGATCTGGCAGAAGCGCAGAGTCAGGAAGATGATAGTGATTATGACAATAATGCTGACGAGTCTCGAGATGACATACCCTTCCTTGATGAGGGTGACAGTGATGAGGACGAGAATGATGAACCTTATTTGACTAGGGAGCATGTTCCACCTCCCGTTAGACCAAGAGTGTACGAGTCCATGTGCCGTTTCATTCAAGGGATGTTCCCTACCTTGATCAGTTTCCAAGTATGCCAGATGTCGATGCCCTCACAAGGGATCTTGACGAAATTCGAACATCAATGTGGGATAAATCTAGAGCGACGGTGCTGTCAAAGGGCATGCCTTTTGCTGATAAAGCGCGCCTAAGCAGGGCAGTGCGAATGTACATCATAAAAGAGTGTCGTGATATCGTGGTTCATGAGTCATCTCCGGAAGTATACAAGGCTATGTCGTAGATGATTTCAAGGTTGTTATTGGATGTTGCGTGTGAGAAAGTTGAAAACAAATATATGGATTGTGGGAAAATACATTGGCACCCACAATTGTGAAATGGACACATTCAGTGGGAATCATTTTAACTTGAATGTTGACTTGATTTCTCTTGTCTAGATTTCACACATTGAAGCGTCCATAAGGTACAAGATCAAAGAATGTATAATATATGTCCACCGGGTATATGGATGTACCATTACCAAAAGAAAGGCATTTCTCTGGCGTAAGCGTGCATTTGAAATTGTTTATGGTAACTAGGATAAGTCATTTTCCGTTCTACCCCGGTACATGGCTGCATTGCAACACTTTAACCCCGGGACTGTTGTTGAATGGAAGCTTGAGCGGAGTTCGGGAATACCAGAATACATATTCAGATATGTGATCTGGGCATTTAAACCAGCCATTGATGGTTTTGTGCATTGTCGGTCGGTAATATCCATAGACGACACTCATGTCTATGGAAAGTATGATATTAAGTTGTTGACCGCCGTTGTTGTAGATGCTAATAAAAGTATATTTCCCCTAGCATTTGCTATTTGTTCCAATGAAATCCAAGAGACATGGACATTGTTTTGAACCACTTGAAGGAGCACGTTGTCAAACAACATTCAGGTATTTGTCTAATATATGATCGACATGGAGGTTTTTAAGTTATGTACAAAATTTGCGTGCATGGCAGAAACCGTATGCCTACCACTATTACTGTGTTAGGCACTTGAAGGCAAACTTCTAGAGGGCTTATCCGAACAAGGACTTGCATGATTTAATGTGGATGGCTACAACAAATCACCAATAGTGTAAATACAGGAGGCGAATGGAATTGATTAGGCAGGAAGACCCATAAGCCTATCGTTGGTTGATGCGACATCAGCTTGACAAGTGGACTTTGTATGCGGATGGTGGTAGAAGATGGGGAATTCTGACTACAAATGTGTCAGAGTCTTTCAATGGGTTATTGGAGCCTGCACGTGGATTGCCAGTCACTTCCATGGTGCGGATGTCATTCAAACAGATGGCGAAGAGGTTTGTTGAAAGATCTAGAGGTGCATAGTCATTGATGGAAATGGTATTGAATTTATGCTACAACCAATGAAATGGTTTGAGAAATATAGAAAGCGAGCACAATGGCATTCATTTTGCAGTATTGCAGCGAGCGAAATATTTTTGAAGTTCGCACTGGTTTGCATCACAACCGTGTGAATAATATACACATCGTCAATAAAGACAAAAGATTATGCTCCTGTGAAAAATGGCCAATCTATCACTTTCCATGCTCACATGCCATGAAGTGCTTTCAACATACAGGTTTCGCAATAACGAGGTACGTTAATAAAGAATATAGTGTTGTTGCATACTTAAACACCTATAGTGGACAGTTGCAACCAGTGGGTGCTGAGCATTATTGGCCGCCAGAACCATTTAAAATGGTGTGTAACAAGGATTATGTGCGTCAACGATAAATGCGAAAAAGAACCCGTATACAGAACCAAATGAATGTTGGTGATACCGTTTATGCGCGTAAATATGACATATGTTCCCAAACAGGACACGACCACCGTAAATATCCTTCAGATGGTTTGGGAAGCGGGGGTAGTTCAGCACCAGGTGATAGTTCATCCAATGTGCCCAATTATCAAGGATACACAGTGTTTTATTGGAGTAATTTTGTTATACTAAATTTAGTAAATGTTCAGGTTACAAAATGTATGAAATAAAATTATGTTTCCAATGGGGTTAAATCTAATTTTTATGTAGAGTTAAAGATTCAATACAACAGTTTAAAATACACCCAAGGAATAAAAAACAATTTTCATTCACCATTATCATCGCTATCTGGCACTATTTCGTTGTCATTGTCTTCATCTTCTTCGTCAACATCTTGTACGCACCTTCGGTACCAAGGGCATCGTATTCTAGTCCTCAGTTGGCACACATTTCTCGTATTTCATCTCTATCATCAATAAGACCACTTGATTGATTTCTACAACCATATGAGACTCCTACGTCTAACGTCTGTGGTAGAAACTTGGGTAGTCCCCCCCACTCGACAACTGTTGGGAAAACAGGATACTCATGGTCTATATGTAATTGTTTATTTTCTAATAAATCCAGTACTAATCCTCTGTCCCTTTCAGGTAGTTAAGATCATTGATAACATGATGAACATCAAGTGCCTTTTCCATCTCTAGAATCTCCTTCATCAAATGCCGAATCACTTCTGGTTCATCTTTATGTGTGTTTGTTTGGAAGGTTGCAGACAGTTCTTGTGGTACAACAAGCCCATGCCAGTGACATAGTACTTCCTAATCCCACCGTTTTGAGTAAATGGGAACCCATTGTAGTTTTTCACCCCAAATTCGCGTACCTTCAGGCTTTGTAGAATGCGCTTCGCCCTCAATAATGTGCCCTGCAACTTTTAGATCAGTGTGTTGTCACGACCTAAACCGTAGGGCCACGACAGACACCCGATGCTTAACTCAACCGAGTACCAACGTAACGTATCATTCTTATTATACTATCATGGGTGAATGAACCGGAAAGGTCGTCATGAGATAACTAGAATAAAACATAAGGGAATACTAGACATAGGACGACCCAACATGATATAGAAACTTATACTTGTAGCATACGAGCCTATAAGGCCAACATAATCATTTGTATACTCAAGACATAGGCCGATAAGGCTATACAAGTATCCATATACATGTTATTTGTCTACAAGCCTCTAAGAGTACATAAATATCATAAAGGTCGGGGCAGGGCCCCGCCATACCAATCGATACATATTCAAATGATACTTACCAAATAGGAAACTCCGGAGCAAGTGGAGTGCACAAACACCTTATGTTGAGCTGATAGCCTACTAGGAGAACTCTCAACCTGTCTATTGGGACCTGCGGGCATGACACGCAACGTCCCCAGACAAAAGGGACGTCAGTACAAATAAAATACCGAGTATGTAAGGTATAAAATAAACATGGAGTAAGGAACTCAACCTGTAAGTCTGAATAGCTCTGTGAATCATGAAAATATTTCTAATGTCATGCATGTGTGTATAAATTCCATACCATGCATAAGTATATGCGTACATAACATCATCAAGCCTCTGAGGGCATCCCATCATATCATCTTAGCCACTATGGGCGAAATCATCTATATATACCAGCTGATCAGGTGGTGGTGCGATATATAACGCCATAACCTTTTCCATATCCCATATACATATAATATACACATATATAACACCATCTGGTCATGGGCCAATGTACATGTATAAATGAATGTAATGCATAAAGAAGTAAATCTATAAGATCTCTCAGAATATCATAAGACCCATGAACAGACAATATGATAGTAGGACATATGGGGAATCAAGAACATAGACAACCCTAGCACTTCTAGGAATAGAATTATTTGTGAAAGTTGCGTACTTGCTCATTTCTTGCATCATATGTATCATGCCAAAAAGGAAATAAGGGATAGCCTTAACATACTTTATCACAATCTTTCCAATAACCAAGTTGAACTCTCCTCTTCGTACCTTAATCTAGAACAACAATAATAATACTATCATTAAGTTACGAAAGGTACACCTATCGCACAACGAACGACAAGCTTATTTTGAATTAAAACGGGCAACATCTCCCCTATAATCCTTACTTCCTTCAAATTAATGATAACACCAAACAAAATAATATCAACATGTATACATTATTTTCCAACCTTATATACACCATAAAATACTACAAAACAGCCCAACACATCCCAATATCTTCATACACAAAATGACCACCGTAGTTGTGTCAAGCGACCCAAAAATATTACGACGAACGACCAACCAACCACCCTGCATTTATGTGGTGTTTCTACACAGACTTACTCCTCCAAAAAAATCATAAAACAGTAGTAAAACACACAGCCCAACAGCAACACAAAACAATCCACAAAATAGTCCGTTACAAGTGAATAACTTAAACTCACGGCTTCTGATCACCGTCCCGTGAGTTCTAATTATTAGGAAATGAATTTATCAACCTTCCTTGATATTTAAACACTTAAATACAGAAAGTACACGTTTTCTTAACTATGAAGTACCTTCCAAAACCCAAACTACAAAGAAAAAGAGAGGCGATATAACGATACTTACGTCGTAGGGATCGTTTTAATGTTATTGCTTCTTGATTTCATGCTCGGGATGATAATATTGTTTGAAGCTCTTGAATAAAGATTAAGAGTAAAGTTAGGGGTCTTATTTGGTTGTGTATTCTGGAAAATTGAAGAAATAAACGAGATAAGGATATAAATATCCATTTTGTTTGAAAAGTCAAAAGGTGCTACTTGGCACCCTAAAATTGGTCCTTCTTTCAACGCTTATAACTTTTTATCCGGGTGTCGTATGAACAAACGGTTAAGAGCGTTGGAAACTACATTCCAATACCGTCAATTTAGTATATGATATGTCCCAAAAAGACCTCATATAGCACACAAAATATATTTCTCAAAAAGCTCTATTATAAGGCTTATCCTTAGTCGGTTTTTCGCAGCTTTAATCCGATTTTTCCCAAACTTCATATTTTCTATCCAAACATCATATATAGCCATATTATAGATTTAACATCATTTAAATCATGATTAACAAGTCTCATATTCATTACGTCACCTTGGTATGCACATGGTGTAACAATCTCCCCCCCTAGAAGCATTCGTCCTCGAATGTTAAACTCCGAGAAATCTATAGAAATTTTGGCAGAGTCTCCTATGTAACGGTACTACCACCAACCTGTCACATAAAGAACCCATCAATACAAAGCTACACAGGGAAACCGTCATCAATAACATCAATGGCCTCACACGACCAATAACGATAACTAACATAAGGATCAAGTACCATATACGTACTTAAAAGTTGTGATATCTTAGTTTGATCCTCCTCCGGAAGTGGAAACAAGTGAGGATACCTAGTCTTGATTTCTTCTTCAGCTTCCCAAGTCATCTCCTCCACATTATTGTTAATCCAAAGTACTTTAACCCGAAGTTGCATCCTTAGTTCTTAATCTCTGAACTTGTCTATCTAGTATAGCAATGGGAGCTTCCTCATATGATAGCTGCTCTGTAACCTGAACATCGTCAACTGGAATGACTTTAGAGGGATCTCCAATACACCTATGGAGCATAGACACATGAAATACTGGATGTACAGACTCCAATTCGGAAGGCAAGTCTAACTCATATGCTACTTGGCCTACTTTGCGTATAATCTTATAAGGTCTAATGTACCGAGCGATAAGCTTTCCTTTATTACAGAATCTCATAACACCTTTCATCAGTGATACCTTTAGGAATACCCAGTCATCTACCTGAAACTCCAAATCTCGTCGTCGATTATCTGCATAGGACTTCTGACGACTCTGAGCCGCTAATAACCTTTCCCGTATAAGCTTAATCTTCTCAACTACCTGTTGTACCAACTTTGGTCCTACTAACTTAGTTTCCCCAACCTTGAACCATCTGATAGGTGACCTACACTTCCGTCCGTAAAGAGCTTTGTATGGAGACATCTGAATGTTGGAATGATAACTATTATTATATACGAACTCAATAAGTGGAAGATGATCATCCCAGATACCCCTGAAGTCCATCACACAAGCCCGTAGCATATCCTCCAGTGTTTGAATAGTACGCTCAGCCTGACCGTCTGTCTGGGGATGAAATGTTGTACTAAGACTTACCTGATTGCCCAATCCTTTTTGGAAGGACCTCCAAAAATTAGCTGTAAACTGAGCACCTCTATTTGAGATAATAGATATAGGGATACTATAAAGTCATACTATCTCCTTAATGTAAATCCTTGCATAATCCTCTACTGAATACGTAGTCCCATCAGGCAGAAAATGGACTGATTTTGTAAGTCTATCAATAATAACCCATATAGAATCGAACTTACGCTGGGTACGAGGTAAGACTATTATGAAATTCATATTAATCACTTCTCATTTCCAAGTCAGAATCTCTATAGCCTGCAATAATCCACTGGGTTTCTGATGCTCAATCTTAACCTGCTGACAATTAGGGCACTGAGCAACAAACTCTACTATATCCTTCTTCATTACGTCCCACCAGTATATTCCCCTAATATCATGATACATCTTCATCGCTCCTGGATGAATAGAATAACGAGAATAGTGAGCTTCTCCCATAACCTGCTAGCGCAACCCTGCCACATTTGGAACACATAATCGACCTCGATATATGAGGACTCCATCTCCTGTAATCTCAAATAGTGTATTCTCCTTTTGAGGGGATGTGTCTCTGTAATGAGCTAGCACAAGATCCTCATACTAGCGTTCCTTCACTTCAGTTACTAAAGAGGATGTTGTCGTGTCATAAATAGTAACTCCGGTATCACCTGAGTCCAGTAATTGAACTCTAAGACTAGTTAGCTGATGAATCTCATGGGCTATCCCACACTTCTCTGGCTGTAAATATGATAGGCTACCCATAGATCTACGGCTGAGGGCGTAGGCTACTACATTTGCCTTCCCCGGATGGTATAAAATATCAACGTCATAGTCTTTAAGTAGATCCAACCATCTCCTTTAGCGTAAATTCAATTCCTTTTGATTAAAAATATATTGAAGGATCTTATGATCCATATAGATATCAACATGAATGCCATACAAATAGTACCTCCACATCTTTAGTGCATGAATCATCGCGGCTAACTCTAAATCGTGGGTCGGATAATTCTTCTCGTGCTTTCTTAGTTGTCTTTAAACATAAGCAATTACATTTCATGGTCATTCTGCCACTTGTTGCATGAATACATGGCTTATCTCATTGCCCAAAAATACTGGAATTTCCTCTAACTCATATGATCTCAAATATCATCTTTTGATTTTTTTCCCGTTCATTAGCCACGATAGGTGCCACTTTCTTATGGAGTGCATACAATGTTGTTATGAGACTGTTGTTATAAGACCATTTCTTCCTTATGTCACTATGCTTAAGTTGAAGCCTTCTTCCTTATTCCCTCAGCTAGTCTTTCTTTGTAGTACTTAAGCGAGACCATTTGACTCCTATAAAGCTGCGAGCTTATTACATTGTATACCCGAAAGAATTTTTGATGTTCTTACTCACCTATAATTATCCTTAATTACTTACCTCCGCGCCCTTGTGCTCGTAAGGTTGATTCTGAACTGAATTTTTTGACTGTCTTCTCAGTGGCACCTTTTTTAATTTTATTTTCTTAACACTTATACGGTACCTTTAACAACCCCAACTCCTATCTGAATATTTCTCAAGGATTAAGATGTCATCATATTTGCGAGACTGAATTCTCTATGTTGGGTTTCACTATGTTTATCTTGCACAACCTGTTGATTTGTTTGTATCCTCTTGTTTAGCCATGGCTAGGCTCTTCCTGAATCAACTACTAACTACACGTTAGTCCATTGTCATATATATATATTCTGCGTAATCTCTCTTGGGTTATATCCTTTGTCTTAACTTACACCGCATACTGGCTCCTTACGTATCCAGTGTTTATTTGCACTTATTTATCAATAATATCTAGTGATGGAACCCTTACTACCCCTCCCAGTCGTCATGCTTACATAATGTTCTACAGTCGTATCATATCCGTAGAATCTAAATAAATGCAATCTCATTATTTTCGCCTTTCTACCACATTCTTCCTTTACTATTTCATAGTTACCTTAACCACATAACTCCAACTTAATACCATATCACACCATCTTCCCCCTTTAGGGGAGTACTAACATTTATTGCTATGAAGATTTACCTATAAATGTTTCACCTCTTCATATTTGGCGTTTTTTCACATCTTCACGGACTCTTACTTGCCTTGCAGTAACCTTCTGTACCAGGGATAATTTAATTTCTTACACACAAAGGTGACACCTAGTGTAACTGGCACACTCCCTTAAGCTTAACTCTGCTCACAACGACTGTTTTAAGGAAGCGTCTTCCTGAATGGCCTTTAAAGGTTATTCTTCTGTTGTCCATTCAATTATCGCTCGGAACGCGATCTCTGAAATTCTCACGATGTCAACTATTATCAAATCCTGCGGTCCCGAATTCATGTTCAGTTTATCTTATTCACTAGCCCATATTAATTTCTATTACTACGGGGGTCTAACTTTTCCTTCTGGTAATCACGTATGCGTCACCAACTCATTTCTCGCAATTGGGACATGACTTTATGGCTTATACTTTTTTATTATCTCAAGACCTGTAACTTCTTGTCTTTTCCTTTACTTGACTATAGAATCTGTAGTCCTGTCATATTTTGATTTACCGTTATCATTCATTTATCACATCTTACTCATAATGCTTCATTTACTTTCTTCTTATTCTCCTGCTAATTTTTTTTGTCTATCACCTTATTATGAAAACTCCTTCAAAACATTCTTTCACTTCTAGCCCCCTTGATTCAACTCACTGGCTCTTCGGGTCGCCTAACACTCTCTCTTTACTAGGGACGAGAGCCATACAAAGGTAAATATTTATCCCTTCTAGGATTCCAATGCCAATCTTCTGAAATTTTTGAACATTCTAGTAATCATATCTGATTGTACTATTCTAGAGTGCACCATTTGGGTGTCTCACAAGGAGAACTATTACCACTTTTGCAATATCCCTCGGAAATGTGAGCTAATGATAACAATCCATCCACAATTTTGGGTTACTCTAACCCCAACTGGATGTTGATATCCCTTCATTCTCTTAAATTATATCTGTTAGCTCCCACCTGCGTGCCTTCAACAAATCCAACAAATCCATGTAATAGAGGAGATGATGTCGAGCCTCGAACTCGCGTCCGTAGCCTCGCCTATCAACCCACCTCCAAGCAAAAAGTAGAAACGATAGAGGTGGTGCATCAGGAGACATCGGTGGTAGAGGTGGCTGGAACTGCAAGAACCGCTCCCAAGCCCAAACCTAATATAGATCGTAGACGTAAAATTTAAGGTATTTTTTTACTATGTATGTTATAATTGTGAAAATAATTGACTATGTTTTCACCTGCAGCAGCGGTAAAAATACGCCAACGTCTCTCTGGGTGCCTATGCACGCCCGACACATATGCCTATATAGGTAACCTGGAACAGCTGCACCCCAGTTGTAACTAAGTAAATCATCTAGCCGCTCCAGATGATGTAAAAATCTCAAGCTGACTAGGTTTCCCGAAGTGTTCAGGAACGGTACACCACCAAACATCAGCAACAACAATAATCTCATGTGCCGGTCGATATCCTTCGCCAGTGAAGCATCAATAATCTCCGCATCCATCACCTCCATATGTTGCAGGACAGGCGTGAGTTGCAATTGACTCGCTTCACACAATGCCGTATCCTCCGCTGGCTGGAAACCGGTGAGTCGCTACAACATATGCAGGTAATGCACTCTCTTATAGTCTCTAAGAGCATGCGAGTAAGCTACATGTAATCCATCAACCGACAACTCGAAGAGAACCTCCACGTCCTCAAGCGTGATGGTAGCCTCGCCGATGGGTAGATGAAACGTGCGCATCTCCAGTCGCCACCGCTCTATCATATCCGTGATCAATGCCCAGTGGAACTGCAACCGGCCGATCTTTATGATCCTGTAGAAACCTGTATCCTGAAGGCGTCTAACTATATGAGGATAGAGTGGGTGGTCCCTAATGAACTCCCAGATATCGTCTATACGTCTGGGGCAAACACTGCCCATCCCAGATGTATGAAGACCTATGGTCTCCCTGTAGCAACAGTAACTCTCGAGATGCAGGTCCGGGATGCATAGGGGAACCTCCATGACAATGTCTGTAAATTGAACAATATTAATTAAAGATTTTTTCTTTTTGATTGCTTAACGTCTTTAAATATATTACAATATCTTTTATATTAATATTTAATCGATATTTTTACTATATTATTACTTAAGTTGATACATTTTTTATATTATTATTTTATATGTTAATTTATTATTTTATATATTAGGTTATTATTTTATATATTAGTTTATTATTTTATATGTTAGTTAATTATTCTATATGTTTGTTTATTATTTCATACGTTAGTTTATTATTTTACATATTTTTTTCTTATATTATATGTTAGTTTATTATTTTACATGAATGCGGGATACTTTGTGCATTGAACTGCTTTTTTTAATGTTTAAAAAGAGAAAAATTGGATGCAATTTTGATTTTCTAAGTTACATGTTATAAGATAGTATGTTGGTAAATATGGTGTAGTAAGAGATTAAATCCTTGATTACTATACTATGATCAGGCTAAAACAACTTTCCTTTTGAGAGTTGGGATAAAATCCTTGATTATTATACTATGATTTTATATGTTTGTTTCTTATTTTATATATATATATATATATATATATATATATATATTAGTTTATTATTTTATATGTTTGTTTATTATTTTATATCTTAGTTTATTATTTTGTATGTTAGTTTATTATTTTATATCTTATTTTATTTTTTTGTATGTTAGTTTATTACTTTCTATGTTTGTTTCCTATTTTATATGCTAGTTTATTATTTTATAACTATACATGATATAATTAATAAGTATTCATATAAAAATACTTAGCTGGACAAATATTGTTGTTTTTATGTTATTTTCTTACATCTGTTGACTAACATTCGAGAGAGTTTGTGTTTCAACTATCATATATATTTTTCAAATATTTTTGGGGTTAAAAGATGATTAAATGATTAATTTCAATAACTGCATAAATACCACGCTAAAGGGAACTAGATTACAATTACGGGTACTACATTATAATTACGGGCACAACATAACACTAAAGGGAACTAAACAACAATATAAGTCACATAAATAACATTAATTTTACATAAATTAACAATTTATCAATTTTACTAATCTTTTAGCACATAAATAATCTAATCCAGATTAAAAATAACAAATAAATTTAATCACAAAACAATCACGAAAATACATGTATCACAGTAAAAAATAACTAATAAATATTTTTTATAACAACTAATAACATTAATTATTCATATAATAATAATGTATCAATATTACTAATTTTTTACCACAATATAATCAAATCCGGATAGAAAATAACAAATTAAATAAATCACAAAACAATCACGAAAAACATAGATCACAGTAAAAATCAACTAATACGCATTTTTTATACATGAGTTTTAACAAAAAGTAAGCCAAAATGCCTCGATTCATAATTTTTTGAAAGGTGAGGATTTGATGATTTGGGGGCCGAAACAAGCAATCCACTACGCGATAACGCCTTAGATCCGGTGTAAGCTTGCTATAATACCGAGAAGATACACTTTTTGTGGGAAGGAGTGGGCTCCACTGAGTTTTTTTTCTTTAAAAATGGAGTGGGGACCACTAGAATGGGGGAAGAGGGAGGGCATTGGTTCTGGTCGGGGAAGATGGAGGTCCGCGCTTTTATGTATGTATAACGCGTTTATTCGTTGCGCTATACTATAACGCCCTGTATATATGCACTATATATCCCGCCCTTTTTGAGTTCAAATATAACGTGATTATTCACCGCATTATACCTTAACGGACAGAACTGTCGTTAAGGCATAGTGCGGTGAATAACTGCGTTATATATAAAGTGGTGCCTAGTTTTTGTTTTAACCTATTTGTGTCGCTTGAGTCCAAATGAACCACACTTGGTTTCGGCCTCGTGAACAGCTCCTGGCCCTTCTCATTTTCTTTGAGAAAGTATGTAGTAATTTGATTTGATCATTCAGAGAATTTGTGCCAATTCTGTTTAGTCTTTGACCCCATGAAGCATATAGTACAAATTGAGTGAAGAATTCTGAAATGGTTCTTTTCCTCGTTGAAATTTTGTCTCCTTCAAATGCCATAAAGCAAATAAGGCTGTGTCAATGCCATAAAGCAAATAAGGCTATGTCTCCATGTTCTCAAGATCCTGGGAACATATTCACCTTTATGGCATAATTAGGGGTGGCAAATAGGCGGGTCGGATGTGTGAGTCGAAAACGAGTAATGTAAAAACGGATAAATTATCTGACTTGTCTCATATTTAATACAGATAAAAAATAGGTTAATCGGTGGATAATATGGATATCTATATTATTGATTGTTTCTTGAATATGATCACTATACTTGAGGAACACCCAACTTGAGACTTTACAAATGTAAAAGTTAAACTCATTAGTTATCCATTGGTTATTCCGTTTTTAAAAAGTTTATTATTTAACTCATTTTTTAACAGATAATATAAGTGAATAACTATTTTTTTTAATCCATTTGTCACTAGTCATAAAGTTGATGCATGCATGCATGCTATTGTCTGATAATTAGATTTCAAATAAATAAATAAATAGAAGCCGCAAAGGATATGAAAGAAAAGTAGAATTAAAGAATCAGATTTCCATTCTCACTTTGACTATAAATAGTATCTTGGAAATAGAGCTCTCACAGCTCATTAGTTTGAGCAAATTAGCATTAGTATAACATGCATAAATATTGAGAAAAGAAGTGAAGTCTTATATGAAAAGTAAGAATCCCTTTGATAGCCAAGGATGACTTGCCTGCTTCATTCTTAGATGCTGATTATATTATGTGCCAATTATCAGCATTCTTCTTTGATCACCAGGCAGTCTCCTTGGCTAGTCTAATGGGTTCGTATCTTTCATGTTAGACTCTTCTCTTCTTCTTCGGCCACTAAAAGTCATAACTTATTTTGAGACTGTTTGTTGTTTCTCTAATTTCGGTCATATGGTTGTTATATTTATGTTGCTTTTACCTGGATTCTCGTTGGTGCTTCTTTTTTCTTTCATTAATGTGATGCTTATGCTTCCCTGAGTCGAGAGTCTATTGAAAACATCTTCTCTGTCTCAACAATATATATAAGTAATGCTGCGTACACACTATCCTCCCCAAATTCCACTGTCTGAGCCTTATGCTGGGTTTGTTGTTGTTAGTTAGAGGCAAATTCAAGGTTAGAAATGTGGAAAACAACAGCCTCGTACCAAGATTTGCTTTATGCACCTACTGATGTGATGATACTTCAGAAGATTTTTTGCAAATAAGAAGGGCATTGTTACTATCGGTAAAAAAACTTCTCTTGAGCAATTCAATTTCACTTGAGTGGTAGTACAAAGTAACCCACTTCCAGAGGCATATAATCTGCCAGTATATATTCCTATCCTTTTATTTTTGACAAAAAAATCATATCTATTATTTTATACCAGTAAATTAGATGAAGCTCAAATTTTTTCATTAACAATGAATCTATGTGCAATGTCGTTGTTTGAAAATATGCGATAAAAAGAAAGACAAGGTAAAGCTTAGCAGAATGCAGATTCTGCCATCGTTTGTTAGGTATATGGTGAACACGAAATTAATATGTTGTTATAAAGTTTATGAAGCAAAAGCTTTGTTAGATTGTCTTATATAAATTGAGAGAATGCGTTGTTCTTTTTGTATATGTTTTTGGGCAATTTTGACCTCATGAATTAACTTATGAATTGAGTTAGACTACTGTCCTTTTCGCTTCATGGTATTACATTCAAACCCATCTCTATTCTTGGTTTATCCAGTGTTAAACTCTCATGTTATGATACCTACGTTCCAATAAACTTAGATTAAAGAAGTTATCTTCTTATATAGTTTGAATAATACATATTTCATGAGCTTGGATTGAGTTAGACACCCGTCCATTTCTCACCAAATCGAGAAAGAAACTATGAAGAACAAACTTTATGAGGATCATGTTGACCAATTAGGGTAGATTTTCTATGTTTTATTTGGGTCTTAATTATTTTATGTGGTCCAAGAATATAAAAGGTGCAATATGGATAGTTTAGTGATTTTCAATATGAACTTGGTCTATAAGGAAAATTACTAGCTATATAAACAGAAAGAAAAAACTGGAATTAATGTTAAAAGAAAAGCATAAAAATACAGCAAGTCTGATGTTGAATGTTGTGATATTTAGGAGTTCATCTTCCTGCAATTCTTCCGAATCTCGCCCCTGTATCCAGTTAAAGGTGAGATATTTCCCATCTTAACTATAGACTTCGCGAACTGCTCGAAGAAAATCTCATTGTTTTCTGCATATAATTTCACCAATTCTAATGTTGCCTGATTTTTTGTCACAAGAACTTGATCTGAATTAAACAAGCCTCTTGAAGCCAACAAATTCTTGAAGTAGTTGTTATCAAATTTTGTAGGGGAGACAAAGTCCATTACAAATAAGTTTTGGTCACCACCAGATTTTGGGCACCTAGTCCTCAATTGAGCAGCATATGATTGATCCAATGTATAGTCCGGTAAATTGTTGCCTGATTGATTATATAGCCTTTGCCTAAAGCTGGTACATCTTGCATTTCCAATTGTGTGGCTCCCTATAGAAAAAAATCTTCTAGTATTAACTTCGTGTGATACTTATATAGAGGAGGCAAAATCAATCAATTTTTAGTAACATGCACGTCCAAGTTTAAAAATAGATTAGGTTACGACTCGGTTTGCTGAGTTGACCGGACATGTTGAACCCGAAATGACTCATCAAATTATTAGTCAAACAAATCAAATTAGTGTAACTCGACTGGTCAAAATGCAACTCAAACTGACACATACAAAATGAAAAATGGAAAACCGGGGGTTATGTAAATTTGGAAGAAATTAAGCTACTTATTTAAAAATACATTAATTTTCAGTTCTTTTTCTCAAAAAGCAAAATAAAAAAGATGGGAGTTAGGCATATTGGGCAGGTTGTGTTATAATCTGTCATGACCCTTATATTAATTTGACCAGTTTTTGACCCGCCCAAATTTGACCAATAACACCCACTGGCCACCACTTTTCTTCTGTTGTAATAAATAGTCTAGGTAAAAGTTAAGCAGTGTTTTTTACCAGATAAAGCAACAAGGTCAACAAGATCAAGTCCTTTTAGCTTGAATTTTGTGAGAATGGTATTAAAAGTGTTGTTTGGAGCAGGAATGTTATTGTTGGAGCCACTTAAACTAGCATCTCTTGAGTCTCTTCTTCCCAATGGAACCTCCCAATTTGGTCCACCAGCCTGTATAAATAAACAAATTTAAATTTTATGCATTAATGATACAAGAAATATTTATGAATCAAGTAATTTGTAAGGTGAAGGGGAGTTCTGGCGTAAGGGTAAAGTTGTTGACATGTGACCAGGAGGTCACGAGTTCAAGCCGTGGAAATAACCTCTTGCAAAAAATGCAGGGTAAGGCTGCGTATAATAGATCCTTGTGGTCCGACCCTTCCCCGGACCTCACGCATAGCGGGAGCTTAGTGCACCAGACTGCCCAAGTAATTTGTAAGGTAATTATCGATAAATCTCCAGGACAAACATTACTAATTGGTAATCTTATAAAAACGATAGATGACCTACCATCAAGGTTTAACTACACCGACAATGTAAAT
The DNA here is from genome assembly GCA_000715115.1 of Nicotiana otophora. Taxonomy (NCBI): domain Eukaryota; kingdom Viridiplantae; phylum Streptophyta; class Magnoliopsida; order Solanales; family Solanaceae; genus Nicotiana; species Nicotiana otophora. The sequence goes on along the minus strand of AWOL01S0021975.1, from coordinate 1,891 downwards.
ATTTTTTGCAATATATCAATATATATGATTTAGTTAAACCCTAGACAATAGTGGAATATAAGATAAGCTCATATGTATCAATAATAATATTCTTCCTAGCGGGCTAGATACTTTGTTTGGTAGACTTATGGTTTGTACTTACTATAACTGTAGAATCCCTTGCAGCAAGTGCCAAGATATCAGCACAAGAGACAGTTTGAGGGCACTCCTTTTCTATTGCAGATTTAATCTCATCAATTACTTCAAATCCACGAGCTGAATTCCTGTTGGTGTTTGATATCTTTTCACTTATTAGGGTTCCACTGCTGTCCAGAAGTAGTGATGCATCACAACCCTACATGATCATAGTAATGAAAAAATAGTTAAGCTATCAATGATATCTTTTCGTCTGTTTAAGTTTTGGTAATTTCTGAACTATATCGATAAATATTACATTCTAAACTAATTATTTCAAAAGTACCATTGCAGTATAGGAAGTTCAATCTAATTAATTAAGAACTTTAAAAATTGAATTCATCAAGTTTACCAATTAAATAGAAGAGGTGCACGCAAGCTGACATTGACATCACCGTTATTTAAAAAAAACACTCCTAGATGCTTGTTACTTAATAATATTCTACATGAATCAATCCTATTTAAATCTTATTGCTCGGGATCTAGGAAAATATCGCCGGATCCTTCGAAAATAGTGCGGACAACATAGCTTAAATCTTAAAGCGCGGCTCAAATGTTAGCTTCATGGATTCACATACTTACAATAACCTTTCCATCACTTAACTAAGAGTCATTAAGCTTTAGTTTTAGAGATATGATTTACCTTAACAAAACAATCGTGGAAATGGAGCCTGAGCAAAGAGGCAGCCATTCGGGCTTCTCTGGCTACGGCCTTAGCAACAACAGACTTGACTATTTCTTTTGCTTGTGGGCATGACCAATCGTAAAATTGTGGGTATAGGTAACCAAAATAATTGGCCTTGCTACAGAAACATATTGGTGCAAAAGCAAGAAGAGATATGGCCATAAAAAAGCTCACTGATTTAGCCATTTCTTGCCAAAATTTTAGTTCTAAAGATTTGTTATATAGAAGAAAATTTAATATGTAAGAAGAATGGGTTTGTTTTGATGAAATATTTGAGATGGTGTTCATGAGTATATATAGTGTTCAATGACAAATAGATGGAGTTGGTAGCTTTTTAGTTAGGATTATAAATATCCATTTGTATCATGATACCTAGGAATACTTTTTAATATAAGTTGAGTTGGTCAACCATACTCTATTGCTTTAGGTTGAAGGGATGAAGCGACGACAAAAATCTAGAAAATTAAATAAAAAGTATTGTATATGTAAAGTGGGGGCAGCTTGCTAACTAGCCAAAACCAATGCTGATTTATTTAATAGTGCGGAATTGCTCATTCAAGGTGAGATTTCGCTTGTAATTTACAATTACGAGAAACAAATATAATTAGTTCAATCGATCGCCATATAAAGCTATTAGACATATTAAAGTTAGACCTTGCATATATATAATTCTATTGTGGTTAATTTTTATGTGTTGGTTTGAAAGGTTCGTGTCTTATTGGAAATGTGATGTTGTCAACCGCATTTCTCGCATGTTGGTTAAGAACTGGATGATCTCTATTGTGATTTGTGCATATCTATGTTGGGTTTTTAGTTGATGTGTGAATGGGAAATGAAGAGTTGTTTTGACGAGCTGTTATTTTCCTTTGGTACAAACAGGCTGTCTTTTCTCTATTTTCCATAAAGACACCTTTGTTATAAGAAAAATCAAATTATGGTGGATGTCTACTCTTGCTCTATGATCTTCTTAAATGCTTAATGACATATTCAATGATATATTTTTATACTTAATGACATATTCAATGACATATG
>AWOL01S0021974.1:32375-46605 GCA_000715115.1 Nicotiana otophora | reverse complement strand
AGTATAATATACTACAGTTCCAATATACTTATGCTGGAATTTCAGTATATTATGCTAGAGTATTTTTCGGATTTTGAACAGTATTTTTGTAACGACCAGGCCGGTCGTTTTGAGAATTTAAGTCCCGTTCGGTGGCGTAAAGTCCCGAGCAGCTCCGTATTATGAGTATTGACTTGCCTGCGTGGTCGAATTCAGTTACCAGATGATTCAGAGTCAAATCGGAAGAATGATTCAAGTTTTGGAAGCTTAAGCAGTAAGAATTGACCAGAATTTGACTTTTGAGTAAACGACTCCAGAATAGGTTTTGGATGATTTCAACAACTTCATATAGTGATTTTGGACTTAGGCGTGCGTCCAAAGTTGGATTTGGAGGTCCGTAGGGTAATTTGGAACATTTCGGCGAAAGTTGGAAAAGTTGAAGTTTTGAAGGTTGAGAGGTTTGATCAATAGTTGACTTTGGCGATATCCGGATGAAATGCGATTCCGAGAGTTGGAACAACTCCGTTATGTTATTTGGGACTTGCCTGCAAAATTTAACGTCATTCCAGATTGGTTTGTAAGGTTTCAGCGCGAGTTTTAGAAGTTGGAAGATTTGAAAGTTCATAAGTTCGATTCATGGTGCGATTCATAATTTTGTCATTGTTTGATGTGATTTGAGACCTCGAGCGAGTCTGTGTTAGGTTATGGAACTTGTTGGTATGCTTGGATGGGGTCCCGGGGGCCCCGGGTGTGTTTCAGACGAGTTTTGGATGATTTTATAGTTTTGAACAGGTCTGGTTCTGGTGTTTTCGCACCTGCGACACTTTGGAGCGTAGGTGCGGCTCCGCTGCTGCGTGAGCCTGGTCGCTTTTGCGATCGTTGAGTCCTGGGAGCTCGCTCGCTTCTGCGGAAACTGGCACGCAGGTGCAAATGCCGCTTCTGCGATTCCTCGATCGCTTTTGCGTCCCCTCTTGCACTTTTGCGGTGCCGCTAGTGCAACTATGTTGTCTGCAGATGCGGACCTGGGCCTGGTAAGTTAAGTTCACAGATGCGAACGTCTGCCAGCAAATGCGATAGCGCAGATGTGCTTAATGGTCCGCAGGCGCGGTCATACCTGGGCAGAATCATATAAGTCGAGGTTTTCACCATTTTCTTCATAGTTTGAGTTTTAGACTTCGGTTTTGGGAGCTTCCTTGTGGGGTTTTCAAGCAAAACGATTGGGTAAGTGTTCATCACCTAGAATTTAATATATTCCATGATTTTATCTTCATTTTTATCATTCAATTTGTGTTTTGAGGTGAGGAAAATGATGGTTCAAAATGAAAAATCATGATTTGACGGGCGAATTTGTATCGGAATTTGATAATTTTAGTATGGTTGAACTCGTATTAGAATGGGTGTTCGGGTTTTATAAAATTTGTCGAGTTTCGAGGTGCGGGCCCAGGGATCGACTTTTGGGTCGATTTTTATATTTTGATAAAGATTGAGTCTTTATGATCTGAAATAGTTTTTTATGAGTTTTATTTGTACTTTGAAGTTATTTTGGTTAGATTTGAGCCGTTCAGAGGTCATTTCACCTGAGAGGTTATTTTAAGAGTATCAGTTTGTCTTCTGTGAGGTAAGTATCTTGCCTAACTTCGTATGAGGGAACTACCCCTTAGTATTTGAGTCTCTATGCTAATTGTAGTCCATGTACACGAGGTGATGAGCACGTGCTCAGACTTATTTGTAGAAAGTTGGCCTTTTAGGGTTCTTAGGTTCTTGTATTTACTGAATATGTAGTTGTTTTGTTATGAATACGTTTCTTAATTACTGGTTTCACCTCTACATACTTTAATTAGAGTTAATTGTTTCATGATCCACTCTTGTTGGTTATTTGATTCATCTGCACCTTAACTGAAATTGTTATCTCTTCTATTGTCATGTTATCTTTCCCCTAACTTCTTATCTTTATTTGAAGTTATAATTATCTCTTCTATAATTGTTCATCCTTAATTGAGACTGTGATTATCTTTCTGCTGCTTATCCTTAATTGAATTTGTTGTGTCTCTTTCATAATTTCCTGACCTTAAAAGAAGTTTAGATATCCTATATCTTAGTTGACTTGTCCTTATTTGGAATCATTTGACTTGTGTTAGCTTCCTTGTTGTTGAACTGTACATTGCGGGCCGTTGTTACATATTATTTCCTTCCTTGTTGAGCCGATCTTATTATGCCTAGAATTCTCTATTGTGACTACTCCTTGTGAATTAGTTCCTCCGTTTCTTTGAGTTCTGGAATTTATGAGTTGACTTATTTGTCGTACCCTTATATTATTGTCATTGTTGCTATTATACTTGTTGTTGTGATGCACAGGTTTTTTGCCGTGCGATTGTTATTATTGTGATGCACGAGGTTTTTGGCGTACGGTTGTTATTATTGTGATGCATGAGGTTTCTGCCGTGCTATTGTTACTATTGATATTTGCAAATGCGGCGTGACAAGGCGATATATATATATATATATATAAAAATTATATGGGTTGCACATGTGGCGAGATAAGGTGAGAACATTATTATGCACGTATGGTAAGACAAGTCGGGCATTTATTTTACTATTGCACACGTGGCGAGAAAAGGTGGGTTGTGTCAGGGATTGATTTGTGATGACTTGTGATGGCCTGGGGGCATTATTGTTGTTGATGTTTATGTAGTGGTACACTTACCTGTGTGACTTTTATCTTATGGAAAGTTGTGAGAAAACATTCTGCGTGTTGTCCATTTCCTTTCCTATACTTATTAGCTGGCATGAACCATGTTAGGATACGTGCACAAGCATACACGTAGTTGAGCATTCTTATCGATTAAGAGATTTTTCTTGATATTGTTGAGTATAGATGCGCACCCTTGTTACTTGCCTTCTATGTAAGAATGGCTCTATTTGGCACGTGAGTCATCAATGCGGTTATGAAGTGTAACGAGGGCACATAATGCCCAGTGTTAGGGTTCAGGTATTGGGACCCGTGAGTTGTGAATAGTTTGAGGTTCGGTACCTCGTAGAGTTTATTGACTAAAACCTGGTGTGAAAGTGGTTGTTTTCATCTAGCTTCTACCTGCATTTCTTTTAATTGTGTTCATCAGATTTAGGCTGTGTTTTCGTTCGTTCTTCTATGTCATTACTATGGTGTTTCGCTGATAGTTGTTGGTTTTGCTTTCTTACGGAAATTACCGTATTATTTGCCATTTCGTGTAGTCTTTATGTAGAACTATACTATGTTGTTCCTATACTTATACTTTGTTCAAGTTATTTAGTCCAGTAGGTATCTTGACTGTTTCTCATCACTACTCCACTGAGATTAGTCTTGATACTTGCTTGGTACCGACGTGGTGTACTCATACTACACTTCTGCACATTTTTGTGCAGATCCATGTATTTCGAATTTAGTTGATTATTAGCTAGTTATGCGGACTATTGCTGTGGAGACTCATGGTAAACCTGCTGGTGCATTCGCAGGCTTCGGAGTCACCTTCTAATTTGTATTCACAATGTTTACTTTATTTCAAACAGTTGTATTTAGTAAATTGTAGCAAACTTTGTAGAGTTTATGACTTGTACTACCGGTTTTGGGAATTGTAAATTTTATAGAGATTTCTATTTCAAAAATTGTTAGATATTATTTAACTATTGTTGTTATTCAGTAAATGTTAGGCTTACTTAACCCCTAAGGCTAGGTGCCATCATGATACCCAACAGAGGGAAAATTGGGTCGCGATAAGTTGGTATCTGAGTTCTAGGTTCATAGGTGCTACGAGTCATAAGCGAGTTTAGTAGAGTCTTGCGGATCGGTACGGAGATGTCTGTACTTATCTTTTGGAGACTACAGAACTATTAGAACAGTTTCACTTCCTTCATTCCTATAGTGTGAGTTTATTGATCTCAAAGTTTGAAGCTTTTATCATTCCATTCTCTCGTAGATTGTGAGGACACGAGCTGCAGTTACCGATGATGCTGCCCCGGAGCAGATGTCACTAGGGGAAGAGGCAGAGGCCGAAGAGGAGCACATGTCGCAGCTAGAGCATCCACCAGAGCAGCAGTTGAGGAGCCGCCAGTAGCTCTAGTTGGGGATAGGTACCGGAAGCGCCTGTTGTTACCCCCGGACTTCAGGAGACCTTAGCACAGTTCCTGAGCATTTGTTATAAAATAAAGAATATAAAATAAATAAATCGAAGACAAGTATAGAGGGATAGTGATATTTTTGTTCAACTTCAAACTGATGTACATAATGAACTGAATTCTCCTCTATTTATAGAAGAAAGGAAGTTGCTACTGCAAGTTACTGTGTAAGCTGCTACTGTAAGGCTGTAAGCTGCTGTGTAAGCTGCTTATAGGCTGCTTTGTAAGCTGTTACTCTAAGCTACTGTGTAAGCTGCTACTGTACCAGATATAGATAATCTTCTACCAGAGGTAATATTTATCTATAATGGAGTACCGAAAGGATAAGCTTCTTCGGGATGCTTATTTCCAATAGAGTACTAAATAGATAAACATATTTACGGCGGAGTCCCATATGGATAAGTTTCTTCAGGAATCGTATTTACAACGGAGTACTAAATGAACATCCATAATAAAATATATTTATAACATTCCCCATTGGATGTTCATTAAAAGATATTGTGCCTCGTTAAAACCTTAAAAGGAAAAACCTAGTGGGAAAAATCCTAGTGAAGGAAAAAAAGTACACATATTTAGCAATACGCAATTCTAGTTGCCTCATTAAAAACCTTATAAGAAAAACCCCATGGGAAAAACCTTAGTAATGAAAAAAGAGTACAATGCGTATTTCACTCCCCCTGATGAAAACCTTGTTCTAAATATTTGAGTCTCCACATTCCAATCTTGTATACTATCTTCTCAAAAGTTGAAGTTGGCAAAGTGAACAAATCTGCTCGATTGTCACTTGAACGGATTTGTTGTACATCGATGTCACCATTTTCTGAAGATGATGTGTATAGAATAATTTTGGTGAAATGTGCTTCGTTCTATCTCCTTTTGTAAATCATCCCTTTAACTGGGCTATGCATGTAGCATTGTCTTCGTATAATATTGTGGTTTTTATTTTATCACATTCCAACCCATATTTTTCTCGAATAAAATGAATCACAGATCTCAACCATACGCATTCCCTACTTGCTTCATGAATAACTATTATCTCAGCATGATTTGAAGAAGTAGTAATAATAGATTACTTTGTGAAGCGCCATGATATGACAATACCTCCACATGTAAACATATACCCGATTTGAGAACGAACTTTATGGGGATCAAATAAATAACCTGCATCTGCACAACCAATATGATCTACACCATCTTTGTTAGCATTAGCAAGATACATAAGTGCACCAATTGTACTGATATAGAGTTTTTTAGGACCAAGGAGTTCTTCATCCTCTTCTAAAGGTCGGAACAAATCCTTATTCACTTCATGTGATCGAACACCTATTTGGTGTACTTAATGGGTGTGCTTTGTCCATGTAAAAGCGTTTTAAGACCTTTTCTATATAGACAAATTGATGGATAAAGATCCCGTCTGCTTGACTAAGACAAAGTTTTTCCCTTTGGAGCTCTTCTGGAGTTCCTATGAGATTTATGCCATTAACATAAACAATAAGTATAACAAACTATGATGTTGTTTTCTTTGTAAAAATGCATGGACAAATGTCATCATTTACATAACCTTCATTCATCAATTCAGTGAGGTGATTATATCACATGCGCCCAGTTTGATTTAAACCGTACAAAGATCTTTGGAATCTGATTGAATACATTTCACGATGCTTTGAACTATATGCTTAAGGCATTTTAAATCCTCCAGGGATCTTCATACATACTTAATCAAATGAGTCATATAGGTTATGACTTGCATTTAGATGACATGACATCTTCAGGTGTCTGGACTACAGGTCTGATCCTCACAATCTTTTACAATATTGTGAACTATATGGTATCAAATATATCGTCGACGATCGTTTTGTATCGGTTCGCAAGTGACATAACTTGTTGAGATTTCATCACTTTATTTATTTTCAGGTACCTAAACTTCTTCTGGAGTTTCATGAAATGTTATGTCTTGGGCTTTTTTAGAGCTCATTTCCTCCTCATTATGATCATTTTGATCATTTGTTTCTATACTTTTCAAGGATTGTTACCTTTGGAACCGATCGGTTTACTACGCTTCATGCGTGCATTAAACTTTATCCTTCACAGACTTTAATTTTAATAGGAGCATTTGCAGCTAAAATATGATATTTAATTTTGGATCAGGAAATGCTTCTGGCATTTGACTTGAATTATCTTCTAAGTGAGGATCATATTAATGATAATTCGATTCATATAGCATATTTTCCAGCTGTTTATTCCATCCCCCAAATGTTAGAAAAGCTAACTATATCCCCAATCTTCTTTGGGAAGCCTATCTTTGTGCATTGTGGTAGATAAATTAATCATATACCACACATCAAAAGTTATTAGATAGTAAAAATATTTGGTTTCTGATCCTAAACCAATTGTGAGGGGATGACTTATTATATTTTGTTGGTTTGATGTATACAAGTGTTGTTGTATGCAATTTAGAAAATCTTAGACCAACACACGAGGCTTTGTTCTCATAAGCAATACTTTAGCCATTAATATGAAGTATTCAATGCTAAACTAGTTTATATATAAACCAGCATCATCAAGATGAACTATCTGATTTTATAATCTGAAAATTATGCTCTTAATTGACAAAGGCAATTTCAAATGCCAAACTGCATGTTGACTGTCACGGCCCGAAATTCCCACCTTCGGGACTGTGATGGCGTCTAACATTTCACTTGCTAGGCAAGCCAACGTTAGAATAATATTATCCATTTTTAAACAATTTTAAATTAATTAATAACAAGGAAACCAATGCGGAAGTAAAGTATGAAATGTAGTGAAATATCCATAATAGTAGCGGTGTCTAAATACCATCCCAGAATTAGTATCACAAGTGCACGAGCTTCTAGAATAATACAAATAAAGGTCTGAATAAAATAAAGCTCTTTGAAAACAAACACACAAATAAAGTAAAGTAGACGGGGACTTCAGAACTGCGGACGCCATGCAGTTATACCTCAAGTCTCCTCTGGTAGCTGAAATTCGAGAAAGTCTATGGTACGTCGCTGGGACCAACTCCGAGCCTAACCTCGACGAAGTAGTGACGAGGCTAAGGCAGGTCACTCACATTAACATGTACGTAATAATAGTAATAACCACAACAATATAATTAAATCAGGTAACTCATTTCTAATAGTTGAAGACAACTCAGCAGTCATAACCAATTATTATTTAAATTAATTTTCGTTGCAGCGTGCAACCCGCTCCCACAATATATTCATTTTCAATCCTCCCATATATTTATTTTAATCAGGTAAATATACACTTTTAAAAAAGTCTGCTGTGGCGAGTAACCCGATCCCCCAATATGGACTTTTAAACAAGTCTATTGCGGCGTGCAACCCGATCCTGCAATATGTACTTTTAATAAGTCTGTTGTGGCGTGCAATCCGATCCCCCATTATAGACTTTTAAATAAGTCTGTTGCGGCGTGCAATCCGATTCCCCAATATATATATTTACTTTCATTTCCGTTGCGGCGTGCAACCCGTTCCCCCAATATATTTCAACAACTCATAAATGTAATAAACATTACTTCAATAAATACCAGATCCAATGATAAACTATTAATCATCAAGGCACCCAATAATTATAATTTATTTATGAACAAACAATGGCAATTAGGAATTAATTGTGAAAATCGTGGAGAAAATAGGTAGTTTAATATTTAATATGCTAAATGTCAAGTAACAATTAAGACACATAAATCAAATAGCATGTAATAATTATTGCAAGAATTTCATAATTTATATTTGACAAAGAATATGAGAGAAACGATTATTATAAAAATTAATTCGTGTCTTAGAACAATTTATGATTTTCAAATAATTATGCAAACAATTAATTTGACGACGTATAGACACTCGTCACCTCGCCTATACGTCGTTCACATGCATTTCACATAACAAATAATTTAAGGGTTCTATTTCCTCAAGTCAAGGTTAACCACGATACTTACACTCAATACGAATCATAGGAATTAATTCCATATGAATTCACTAATTCTTCGGATAAACTCCGAAATTCACTTTAAAAATTGATAGTGGGGCCCACGTATCAAATCTCGGAAAAACTAACGAAATCCGAACACCCATTCCGAGATGACTCCAACTATACAAAAATTATCAAATTCCGATGTCAAATAGACCTTTTAAACGTAAATTTTTGTTTTTGCAAGATTTTATAAAATCTGATTTTTCTCCCAAAATTTCAAAGATTCATGATATAAATGAATATGGAATCATGAAATATAATCAATATAGGATAAGGAACACTTACCCCAATGGTTTTCCGTGAAAATCACCCAAGAATCGCCTTACCCGAGCTCAAAAATTGGAAATGGTTGAAAATGAGACGAATCCCATTTTTCAGAACTTAAGTTCTGTTTCTCGGATTTTTACCCTTCGCGAACGTGGTCAGCGCCTCGCGTTCGCGAAGCACAAATTTGTGCTGTCCGATTTTACTCTTTGGGTCATCACATTCTCCACCTCTAAAACAAACGTTCGTTCTCGAACGGAGTTAGCAAAAGTACCTGAGCTGGAGAAAAGGTCTGGATATTTACTTCGCATGTCCGACTCGGACTCCCAGGTAGATGCCTCTACCGACCGACCTCTCCATTGCACCCGAACTAAAGGATAACTCTTTGACCTCAACTGCCAGACCTGTCGGGCTAGAATAGCCATCAGCTCCTCCTCGTAAGTCAAATCTTTGTCCAATTGGACTGAGCTGAAATCTAACACATGGGACGGATCACTATAAAATTTCTGGAGCATATACACATGGAACACCAGATGAATCGCTGATAAACTAGGTGGTAATGCAAGCCTGTAGGCTACTTCACCCACCCTTTCAAGAATTTCAAAGGGTCCTATATACCTAGGGCTCAACTTGCCCTTCTTTCCGAACCTCATTACACCTTTCATAGGTGAAACCCAGAGCAATATTCTTTCTCCAACCATGGATGCAATATCACGAACTTTACGGTCTCCATAACTCTTTTGCCTAGCCTGAGCTGTGCGAAGTCGATCCTGAATAACCTTAACCTTATCCAAGGCATCCTGTACCAAATCGGTACCCAACAACTGAGCCTCTCCCGGTTCAAACCAGCCAATTGGCGAACAACATCGCCTTCCATAAAATGCCTCATATGGAGCCATATGAATGCTTGACTGGTAGCTACAATTATAAGCAAACTCCGCAAGTGGCAAGAACTGATCCCAAGAACCTCCAAAGTCTATAGAACAAGTGCAAAGCATATCTTCCAATATTTGAATGGTGCGCTCTGACTGTCTGTCTGTCTGTGGATGGAATGCTGTACTCAACTTAACTTGCGTGCCTAACTCACGCTGTACAGCCCTCCAGAAGTGTGAGGTAAAATGCGTACCTTGATCTAAAATAATATACACGGGCACACCGTGAAGGCAGACAATCTCACGAATGTAAATTTCAGCTAACCTTTCTAAAGAATAGGAAACTGCCACTGGAATGAAATGTGCTGACTTGGTCAACCTGTCCAGAATGACCCAAACTGCGTCAAATTTTCTCTAAGTCTATAGGAGTCCAACAACAAAATCCATAGTGATACGATCCCACTTCCATTCAGGAATTTCTAACTTCTGAAGCAAACCACCAGGTCTCTGATGCTCGTACTTAACTTGCTGACAATTCAGACACCGAGCTATATATGTAACTACATCCTTTTTCATTCTCCTCCACCAATAATGTTGCCGCAAATCTTGATACATTTTCGTGTACTTGGATGAATAGAATACCTGGAACTGTGTGCCTCTTCAAGAATAAATTCATGAAGCCCATCAATATTAGGCACACAAATACGACCTTGCATTCGCAAAACTCCATCTTTCCCTACAACAACCTATTCGGCATCACCGTGTCGCACCGTGTCCCTAAGTACAAGTAAATGAGGATCATCATACTGCCGCTCTCTGATGCGCTCATATAAAGAAGACCGAGCGACTGTGCAAGCTAGAACCCGACTGGGTTCCTGAACATCTAACCTCACGAACTGATTAGCCAAGGTCTGAACATCTGCAGCTAACGACCTCTTACCAACCAGAATATACGCAAGACTGCCCATACTCACAACCTTTCTACTCAAAGCATCGGCCACCACATTGGCCTTTCTGGGGTGATACAAAATGGTGATATCATAGTCTTTCAACAATTCCAACCATCTTCTTTGGCTCAAATTAAGATCTTTTTGTTTGAACAGATACTGAAGGGTACGATGATCAGTAAATACCTCACACGAGACATTGTAGAGATAATGCCTCCAAATCTACAACGCATGAACAATGGCTGCCAATTCTAACTCATGAACAGGATAATTCTTCTTGTGAACTTTCAACTGCCATGACTCATATGCAATCACCCTACCATCTTGCATTTATACTGCACCAAGCCCAATGTGAGATACGTCACAATATACCGTATACGATCCTGAAACTATGGGTAATACCAACACTGGTGCCGTAGTCAAAGCAGTCTTGAGCTTCTACAAGCTCAACTCACATTCGTCTGCCCATCTGAATGGGACACCTTTCTGGGTCAGTCTTGTCAATGGGCTTGCTATAGATGAAAACCATTCCACGATCGACGATAGTAAACTTCTAAACATAGGAAACTATGGATCTCTCTAACTGAGGTAGGTCTAGGCCAATTCTTAACAACCTCAATCTTCTAAGGATCCACCTTTATGCCTTTTGCCAATACAATATGCCCCAAAAAGGCAACTGAGCTTAACCAAAACTCACATTTTGAAAATTTAGCATATAACTGATTATTTTTCAAAGTCTGGAGCACACTCCGAAGATGCTTCCCATGCTCCTCTCGACTGCTGGAGTAAATCAAGATATCATCAATGAACACAACCACAAAGGAATCCAAATAAGGCTTGAACGCCTGATTCATCAAACACATAAATGCTGCTGGGCATTTGTCAACCCAAATGACATCACTAGGAATTCGTAATGCCCATACCAAGTCCGAAAAGCTGTCTTAGGGACATCAGATGCCCTAATCTTCAACTGGTGGTAACCAAACCTCAACCAGATCTTTGAAAATACCTTGGCACCCTGAAGTTGAACGAATAAGTCATCAATTCTTGGCAGTGGATACTAGTTCTTGATAGTAGCCTTATTTAACTTCCAATAATCTATACACATTCGCATTGGACCATTTTTCTTCTTTACAAATAATACTGGTGCACCCCAGGGCGAGACACCATGACTAATGAATCCATGATCAAGCAAGTCTTGTAACTGCTCCTTCAATTCTTTCAACTCTGGCGGGGCCATACGGTATGGTGGGATAGAAATGGGCTGAGTGCCCGGAGCTAAATCAATACAGAAGTCAATATCTCTGTCGGGTGGCATCCCAGACAAATCTTCAGGAAATACTTCTGAAAATTCACGAACAACTGGTACCGAGTCCATAGAAGGAACATCCGCACTGGAATTATGAATATAAGCCAAATAGGCTAGGCACACTTTCTCGACCATAAGCCGAGCCTTCATATAAGAAATAACCTTGTTGGTAGAATGACCAGGAGTTCCTTTCCACTCTAACCGAGGTAACCCTGGCATAGCTAGGGTCACCGCCTTGGCATGACAATCCAATATAGCATGATAAGGTGACAACCAATCCATACCTAAGATGACATCAAAATTTACCATATCAAGAAGTAGAAGATACACACTAGTCTCAAAACTACCAATAGTAACCACACACAAACGATAAACATGGTCAACTACAACATAGTCTCCCACCAGTGTAGATACACACATAGAAGCACTCAAAGAATCACGAGGCACAACCAAATATGAAGCAAAATAGGAGGACACATAGGAATAAGTAGATACTGGATCAAATCGAACTAAAGCATCTCTATGGCAAACTGGAATAATACTTGTGATCACAACATCAGATGACTCGGACTCAGGCCTAGCTGGAAAAGTATAAAATCAGGCTGGGCCCCACCACTCTGAACTGCGTCTCTAGGATGGCTTATAACTGGCTAGCCTCCACCTCTAACGGTCTGACCTCCACCTCTAATGGCCTGACCCCAACCTCTAGCGGCCTGACCCCTACCTCTAGCTGGTTGAGCAGGCGGTGAAGTAATCGGTGTCGGTATGATGAAATGAGAATCTTGGCGATATCTATTACTCAATAACCTAGGGTAATATCTCCTGATGTGACCAATGTTCCCACACTTATAACACCCATCCTGATGTCGTGGCTGCTGAAGTTGAAGCTGACTCGAACGGGCCAGATAACCGTCGTAGTGACTCTGGAGTGGTGGTGCACTAATAGGAGCTGAATGTGCACTAAATGATGGCTGTCCAGAGTAAGGCATAATAGGACTGTGACTCCCTAAAGCACCGAGAGGTGCCTGAAGTGCTGAATGAAACAGTCTGGGAGGATAACCCTTACCAAATTACCCCTGCCTCCAGACGAGGAACCACTGAAACTAACAAACTGACGAGGCCTCTTATCAGACCTCTGTCCTCTCTCTTGTGCAAGAACCATCCCGATCCTCCTCGCGACATTAGCATCCACCTGAAAGAAAATCTCACTTCCGGTCTCCTTGGCCATCTGAAGCCTGATAGGGTGAGTGAGTCCCTCAATAAACCTCCTCACTCTCTCTCCCTCAGTAGGTAGTAAAAGGAGAGCATGGCGGGCTAAATATACAAAACGGGACTCATACTGAGTAACAGTTATACTGCCCTGTTGTAGACGCTCAAATTGCTTGCGGTAATCCTCTCTTAGTGTGATAGGAAAAAACTTCTCTAGATATAGCTGCGAGAACTGCTCCCAAGTAAGTGCAAGTGATTCAACTAGTCTGGTCAATGTATAATCTCTCCACCACCTCTTGGTAGAACCAGTCATCTAAAATTCAGCAAAATTGACCCCATTGGTCTCAACTATACCCATGTTCCGCAGCACCTCATGGCGGTGGTCAAGATAATCCTATGGGTGCTCAGAAGGTGTACCACTGAAGTGAACTGGAAAGAGATTAGTGAAATAAGGCCTCAGAAGACATGGCAGGCCTACATCGGTGTGTGCCGTAACAACTGGCTGAACTACCCAACTGGCGGTGCTGCTGGAGCCTGATTTTGGGGAGCCATATGCTCCGGAGCGGGAGTAGTGGGAGTTTGTGCTCCTCCCCCAGCCTGTGAGATGGCTGGTGCCATTGGAAAAGTACCATTCTGGGCCACGCCCTCCATAAGACTCACCAAACGGACTAGAGCATCCTGAAGCGCTGGAGTAGCTATAAATCCTTCCGGGACTTGAACTGGTCCAAATGGTACAGTTTGAACTGGAACCTCCTCCTGAAGATCCGCCTGAGGTTCTACAACAGGTGCAACTGCTCGAGCTCTAGACTGAGCCCTACCTCTGCCTCGGCCTCTAGCACGACCTCGGCCTCGACCTCTACCCCTGGCCATAGTTGCCACCACGGGCTTTGGTCCATGTCCGTCGGTAGATGTATTACGTGTTCTCGCCATATGCGAGAGAATAAGAATAGAATGGTTCAATTATCGATGATAGAATAAGATCGCACCACAGAATAAGAAAGAAGTGATATTGTTCCTAAACTTTATAGCCTCTGAAAGATAAGTACAGACGTAGTCGTGTCGATCCTTCAGACTCTACTAAGTTTGCTCGTGACTCATGAGACCTATGTAACCTAGCGCTCTGATACCAACTGTCATGACCCAAAATTCCCACCTTCAGGACTGTGATGGCGCCTATTATTTCACTTGCTAGGAAAGCCAACGTTAGAATCATACTAGCCATTTTTAAACAATTTCAAATTAATTAATAACAAGGAAACCAATGTGGAAGTAAAGTCTAAAATGTAGTGAAAAATCTATAATAATAGCGGTGTCTAAATACCGTCCCAGAAATGGTGTCACAAGTGCACGAGCTTCTAGAATAATACAAATAAAGGTCTGAATAAAATAAAGCTGACTGAAAACAAACACACAGCTAAAGTAAAGTAGACGGGGACTTCAGAACTGCAGACGCCATGCAGTTATACCTCAAGTCTCCTCTG
>AWOL01S0021974.1:0-19079 GCA_000715115.1 Nicotiana otophora | reverse complement strand
CGTGCAACCCGTTCCCCCAATATATTTCAACAACTCATAAATGTAATAATTATTACCCCAAGAAATACCACGTCCAATGAGAAACTATTAAGCATCAAGGCACACAATAATTATAATCTATTTATGAACAAACAATGTCAATTAGCAATTAATTGTAAAAATCGTGGAGAAAATAGGCAGTTTAATATTTAATATACTAAATGTCAAGTAATAATTAAGACACATAAATCAAATAGCATGCAACAATTATTGCAGGAATTCTAGAATTTATATTTGACAAAGAATAGGAGAGGAACGATTATTATAACAATTAATTCGTGTCTTAGAACAATTTATGATTTTCAAATAATTATGCAAACGATTAATTTGACGACGTATAGACACTCGTCACCTCGCCTGTACGTCGTTCACATGCATTTCACATAACAAATAATTTAAGGGTTCTATTCCCTCAAGTCAAGGTTAACCACGACACTTACCTCACCTTGCAATTGCAATCAATTACTCGACCACATCTTTTCCTTTTGAATTTGTCTCCAAAAGCATCAAATCTATTCACAACAATTCGATATACTCAATACGAATCATAGGAATTAATTCCATATGAATTTACTAATTTTTCGGATAAAATCCAAAATTTACTTTAAAAATTAGTAGTGGGTCCCATGTATCAAATCTCGAAAAAAATGAATTCGAACACCCATTCCGAGACGAGTCCAACCATAAAACAATTATCAAATTCCGATGTCAAATAGACCTCCAAACCTTATATTTTCGTTTTTGTAAGATTTTATAAAAATCTGATTTTTCTCCCAAAATTTCACAGATTCATGATATAAAAAAGTATGTAATCATGAAATATAATCAATATAGGATAAGGAACACTTACCCCAATGTTTTCTTGTGAAAATCGCCCAAGAATCGCCTTACCCGAGCTCAAAAATTGGAAATGGTTGAAAATGAGACGAATCCCATTTTCCAGAACTTAAGTTATGTTTCTCGGATTTCTACCCTTTGCGAACGCGGTCAGCGCCTCGAGTTCGCGAAGCACAAAATTGTGTTGTCCAATTTCACTCTTCGCGAACGTGAGGGCTACCTAGCGAACGCGATGCTTTCCTGGCTTGGCCTTCGCGAACGCGAAGGTAAATTTTCCTGTCTTTCCCTTCGCGAACGTGAGGCTTCTATCGCGAACGCGAAGCTTTGCACCTCGACCTCTTGCGAACGCATTCCCTCTATCGCGAACACAAAGCACAAAATGTGCCATCCCAATTTGCTCTTCGCGTTCGCGAGAGTACCTTCGCGAACGCGAAGAAGAACACACCAGAAGCCTGAAGTTTGCAGAAAACCAGATTGTTTCCAAGTTCGAAATCATTCTGTAGCCTATTTGAAACTCACTCGATCTCTCGGGGTTCTAAACCAAACATGCACCCAAGTAATAAAACATCATACGAACTTGCTCGCATGATCAAATAGCCAAAATAACACCTAAAACTACGAATCAGACACCAAATTAAAGGAAATTTTCAAGAAAACTTTAAAATTTATATTTTCACAACCGTACATCCGAATCACGTCAAATTAACTTCGTTTCTCACCAAATTCGGTAGAAAAGTCATAAATATTATAGTGAACCTATATCGGGATTCAAAACCAAAATACGGACTCGGTGTTAATAAATTCAACATCAATAAATTCTTAAAAATCATTAAGCTTTCAAACTTTTAATTTTTAATCAAAATTCTATATCTCGGGCTAGGGACCTCGGAATTCGATTCCGAGTATACGCCCAAGTCCCAAATCATAATACGAACCTACTAGAACTATTAAAACACTGATCCGAGTCCATTTGCTCAAAATGTTAACTAAAGTCAACTCAGTGCAAAATGTGACGTCATTCCGGGTTGATTTGATAGGTTTCGGCACGGGTTTTAGAAGTTAAAAGATTTGAAAATTTATAAGTTCGATTCGTAGTTTCGACATTGTTTTATGTGATTTGAGACCTCGAACGGGTCCGTATTAGGATATAGAACTTGTTGGTATGTTTGGACGGGGTCCCGAGGGGCCCGGGTGTGTTTCGGACGAGTTGCGGATGATTTCCATGGTTTTGGGGAGGTCTGAGTTCTGGTGTAATCACACATGTGGACCTTGGGCACAAGTGCGATGGTCGCAGGTGCGAAGATGAAGGTGCAGGTGCAAGACTTGGCAGTCTCTGCAAATACGGAGAATTTGTGCGCATCAGCGGACTCGCACGTGCGGAGATGGAAGCGCAGATGCGAGAATTGAGAGTTGGCCATGGGTCACAGGTGCGAGGAAGTTCCGCATATGCGATGCCCACAGATGCGCAGAAGGCTCACAGGTGCGGAGAATGTGGGAGTTAGTGACTTCTGCAGGTGCGACTGGTTAGACCACAGGTGCGGTAGGCGCATGTGCGAGAAATGGTCGCAGGTGCGAGGATCGCTGGGCAGAAAGGGGTTAGAATCGAGGGTTATTTCATTTTCACTCCATTTTTGATTTTGAGCTCGGGAGAAGGCGATTCTTTGAGGGATGTTTAGAGGAATCTTGTGGGTAACGATTTCTTACTCGAATTTGGTTTTATTGAATTAATCTATAGTTGTTTCTCCATTTAATTTCGGATTTCTGGGTTGAAATTGCGAAATATTTGGAAGAACTTCTTCTATAAAAATTTCGAGTTTTGAAAGGGGATTTGCGGTCGGATTTGAGTAATTCTTATATGGTTAGACTCGTGAATGAATGGGTATTCATATTTTATGATTTTTACCTGATTCCGAGATGTGGGCCCGGGTTGACTTTTTAGGGCAAATTGCGGAATTTTTGTTAAAATATTTATTTCACTAATAAGATGAGTCTATTATCGTTGTATTCATGATATGCAATTGTGTTTGGTTAGATTTGGACCATTCGGAGTCGGATAATTGAGGAAAGGGCATTCTTATGGACTGTTTGAGCTTGGTTCGAGGTAAGTATCTTGTCTAACCTTGTGTGGGGGATTTTCCCCTTAGGATTTGAGTCTTCTATGTTGATTGTAGTCCATGCACGCGAGGTGACGAGTGCGTGCTCGGACTTATTTGTGAAAATTTGGCCTTTTAGGATTCTTAGATCCTTATATTCACTGAGTATGAAGTTGTTCTTGATATGATTATGTTCCTATTTACTAGTTTCACATCTACATGCATTAATTAGAATTAATTGCTTTCAGGATACACTCTTATTGCCTATTTGACTCTTATTTGACTTAACTGAGGATTTTACCTCCTTTATTGTCATGCTATCTTTTCATAACTGCTTATCTTTATTTGAAATTATTATTATATCATCTTATAATTTGTTCAGTCTTAATTGAGGTTATGATTATCTTTCTGCTGCTTATCCTTAATTAAATTGTTGAAAATCCTTAGTAATTCCTCAACCTTAAAAGAAGTTTTAGATATCCTATATCTTAGTCGATTTATTTTATTTGGAATTATTTAACTATTGTTAGTTTCCATGTTATTGAAATGTATATTGTGGGATTGTTGATATACATTAGTTTCCCTTTGTTGAGATGTTCTCTTTACGCCTAACATTCTTTATTGTGGTTATTCCTTGTGAATTGGTTCTACTGTTTCTTTGCGAATTAAAGTTCTTGAGTTGCTTTATTTTTCGTACTTTGTATTATTGTCATTGTTGTTGTGGTACTTGTTGTGGTGATGCACGAGGTTTCTACCGTGCGATTGTTATTATTGTGATGCATGAGATTTCTGCCGTGCAGTTGTTATTATGGGGTTGCACGAGGTTTCTGCCATGCTATTATTACCATTGATATTTGCACATGCGGCATGACAAGGCGGGATATGTATATATATATGGGTTGCGCATGTGGCGAGACAAGGTGGGAATATTATTATGCATGTATGGAGAAACAAGGCGGGCATTTATGTTACTATTGCACACATGACGAGACAAGGTGGGTTGTGTTAGTGATTGATTTATGATGACTTGTGGCCTAGGGGAATTCTTGTTGTTGATATTTGTATAGTGGTATACGTACCTGTGTGAGATTTATCTTGTGAAAGTTGTGAGACAATATTCTACGTGTTGTCCGTTCTTTTTCCTTATGTTTATTTGATGATATGGACTATGGTATGACACTTGCACAAGCATACACATAGTTAAGCACTCTTATCGGATAAGAGGTGTTCTTGATATTGTTGAGCATAGATGCTCACCCTTGTTTACTTGCCTTCTATGTGTGAATGACTCTATTGGCACGTGAGTCGTCAGTGTGGTTATGAGGTATTATGAAGGCACAGGATGCCAAGTGTTAGGGTTCAGGTATTGAGGCATGTGAGTTGTGAATTGTCCGAAGTTCGGTAGCTCGTGGAGTTGTTGGCTAAAACCTGATGTAAAAGCGGTTGTAGTTGCTGATTTATTACTTGTCCTTGTTGTATTTGTGATTCCGGATTTAGGTTGTGTTCCATTTACTTTGTCTGTGTTAATTTCATGATCTTACGTTGATACTTGTTGTTTCTTTCTTTAGTTCCATTACTATATTGTGAGCCATATTGCATAGTCCTTATGTAGACATCATACTCATGTTGTTCATATACTGTACCTGTTTAGTTTATTAGACCAGTGGGTGTCTTGACGGTTCCTCGTCACTACTCCACCGAGGATAGTCTTGATACTTACTGGGCACCGCTATGGTGTGCTCATGCTACTCTTCTGCACATTGTTTTATGCAGATCCAGGTATTTGTTCGTTAGCTAGCGGTGTGGACTGTTGCTGCGGAAACTCAAGGTAAACCTGCCGCTGCGTTCGCAGGCTTCGGAGTCACCTTCAAGTTTTCATTTTACATTGTTTATTCTTATTTCTGGACAATTATAATTAGAAGTTTTCTAGCAAACACTCTGTAGAGCTTATGGCTTGTACTACCGGTTTTTGGGAATTGTAAGAGATTTCTATTTAACTTGTTAGATGTTATTTAAATAGTATTGTTTCAATTAATATTAGGCTTACCTAGTCCCTAAGACTAGGTTCCATCATGATACCAAACAGAGGGAAAAATTGGGTCGTGACATATTTCCCTTTTCCTTGCTTGATGATCCACTGAAGATGTTGATCCCAGCAAGTGGTAGACATATGTGATCTTTGAACCCAATTCATTACTTTTTTCCACAGTTCTATAGTGTATGGGCATGTAACAAAGAGGTGCTCCCTTGATTCATCCTGATCTTGACACGTAACACGTTAAGGGGTAATAGTTATACCCCAGCTGGCTAGCCTATCTTTAGTTGGCAATCATCCATGGAGCAACAACCATATAGTGAAGACTACCTTTGGCCTAGCAGTATTCTGGAAAATCAGGCATTTCTAGCTTACTCTTGGTAAATCACCTAGGAGCTGCAGGTATATTTGTCTAATAATGCTTTGTTGTTATCATTTATACTCTGTGTCTGTAGCAGAGTTGCTCTAGATCCAATTATACGTCTCACCATCCAACTGGCTTGCTATGGTATTGGCATCTGTTGTAGCTGTTGTTGTTTGATATAATATGCATTAATCCACCTTATCCATAGCTTGTCTTGTTTGTGTGCTAAATCCAAGCAAGTTTTTGCAATTGTTGCTTTGTTCCACAAAGGAAGGTTAATGAGGTTAAGTCTAACAGCTGACTTGGGAGTACAGATCTTTTCCCATGCTACTAAGGACTTCTTGGTTATTGTGCTAGTTCCAGACCAAATGTAGCTTCTACAGAATGCTTCTATCATTTTCAGTACCTTAGTAGGTAAGATAAACAATTGAGCCCAGTATGTTTGTATGTCAAAGATTACAGACTGGACCAGTACAGTGGCTACTTTTGTATCAGCGAATTTCTGATTTACTATACCTAATTTTGCCTTAGTAAAACTTCTGATTTATTGTGACTGCTTTTGCATTAGTAGACTTTTGGTTTACTGTGATACATGATGTAGTACAAATTGAAGAATATGGCGGGTAACTTCTCACATACGTATTATTTTACCCCCTATGATTGTGGAAACATGAAGATTATCAATCTTCCAATCATTTGTAGTCTCAGTATGATAGCCATTTGTATTAGTAAACTTCTGGTTTATTACAATATATATTGTGACCACAGTCAAATAATATGAATGACAAATTTGCATATAAGCTCTTCGGGAACCTTCAATTTATTGTCCACAATCAAATATTATTCAGGCACTACTTATGTCAAGTGTCTTCTAGATAAACAGTTAGCTCTTCAGGAGCTTTTGATAAATTTTGAACTACCAAATATTACTCAGACACTTCTGGTATCATGAGAGAAAATCATAATCAAATAAACAATATAAAACAATTGCTAAGCACAAGAAAATACCTCTTCATAATATTTTCCTACTTCAGGGGGAAATTTCAATTGTGTTACTTCTTCAGGAGCAAATTTAAAATACGAAATATTGAGTATATATTCTCTCAATCATATTAACTCTTCGGGAGGTAAGTTGTAGTATATTTACATCAAGAAGGCATTCATATTTACGGCTTTATTAATATTATCACGTTCTCTTTAGGGAATGGATAAATATTTATCAAAAATTCTCATTCTTCAGGAAATCGAACATAATTATCTGAACGCGCATTAATCACATCAAATTGTGATGCTTCGACCTCTTTTAAAATAGTTACTACTTCGGGAGCAAATCGAGGTGTGCGTGTAA
The DNA here is from genome assembly GCA_000715115.1 of Nicotiana otophora. Lineage (NCBI taxonomy): Eukaryota > Viridiplantae > Streptophyta > Magnoliopsida > Solanales > Solanaceae > Nicotiana > Nicotiana otophora. Next base: position 12,363 of record AWOL01S0021974.1, on the reverse strand, counting down.
TATAGAGAATATTTCTCTAGCTTATCTTCAATTGTAACCATAGAAAGTCTAAATTATCACTTCTCGTGGTCATAGGCATATACCACTTCTAGTGGTTAACAAAATATAGTTACAATGAGATATACGAAACATAACCACTTTTAGTGGTTGTATATTTCTTGCAAACTCTGCTGGAGACTGGAGTTTGAGTGGATCTAACAATGTTATCCACTTTGTAATCCTTTATTAAGATAATTAGGATGAAAATAAATACCGAAATAGGTACTGTATACGTAACATATAACCAAGCAAGCAATGATAAAGATATTAAAATATAAGCAAAAGACTCAAATTAATTTACGCAAATTTGGCCACTCCACATGTAAGTGATATCTATATCACTATTGCCAAGAAGAAAAATTCACCACCTCAAGGATATAATCTGCCTTATGATGCTCGGAATGTACAATATCTAACCACGGACATAAGAGTTTCGCCTTACATCGGAGATGAACACTGAAATAGAAATTAAATTCGAAGTAAATGCTCAAAATGGCAGAGACTCGTGCTGATAACGTGTTATAAAATAAAGACTGTAAAGTAAATTAATCGAAGACAAGTATAGAGGGAGATTGATATTTTTATTCAACTTCAAATTGATGTACATAATAAACTGAATTCTCCTCTATTTATAGAAGAAAGGAAGCTGCTACTGCAAGCTGCTTGTAAGCTGTTACTCTAAGCTGCTTGTAAGTTTGCTACTGTACCAGATATAGTTAATCTTCTACCAGATGTAATATTAATCTATAACGGAGTACCGAAAGGATAAGCTTCTTCAGGATGCTTATTTCCAATATAGTACTAAATAGATAAACATATTTACGGTGGAGTCCCACATGGATAAGCTTCTTCATGAAACTTATTTACAACGGAGTACTAAATTAACATCCATAATAAAATATATTTATAACATTATTTAGATTTTCACGGTCTATTTCTGTAGGATTTATTCAACATCTATGTGAACTTATTGTCCCTATATTCAGATGTGTATCTAGGATTTGAACCTTATGGATTCCTAGCATCTTGGGCAAAAATAATACTTTCACAAGTAAATTTTTTTTTTTTTTTTAAATGTTGGCTTGTCTGTTTTTTAAAAGAAAAAGAGAAACGAAAAAGTGCCTACTAGTGTTGTTTTGTGAAAAAAACAAAAGTGAAGCTAAAATCTCTACAATGGGATTCGAACCCTCACACTAAATATTCAAGATTTTCTCTTAAGTTGGCTCCTCTGTTTTCCACTGAACCAATAGCTGTTTTTGCTTATGGGTTCCAAGCTAAAAATAGTTATACATTTAATATATTTCTTAATATAAGTATAAAGTTCGGGTAAAAGTTACTGAGTTCTCGGGAACCCATACCCGGTACTGTATATCCGCCCCTGCCTATATTTCTCAATTGGTTATTTTGAGTCCCAATTTGCAAGTATATTACCAATCTTTGATAATTTATCAAAAAACAATGTAATTGGTTTCAATTTCTGCAATCCTGGTAGTCAGAGTTCTGTTTATATTAAGTTGGTATGCACCGCTCTTTTTGCTTGTCCAAGACACTTTGTAAGTCCTCGCCCAAAAGTGAAGTGCAGTTCAATACATTAGTCATAAGTGTCTAACGAAGGTAATGTTATGACTAACGAGGGTAATGTTTATGCAGACCTTAATGAGGGTAATGTTTATGCAGACCTTAATGATGGTAATGAGGGTAATATTTATACAGACCTTAATTAGGATAATGAGGGTAATATTTACACAGACCTTAATGAGGGTAATGTTTACACTGACCTTACGTATCTTGGGAGGATAAAGAGGTTGTTTCACTTTGATGAAGTGTGATCAAACAGAAGACAAATTGTGAAGCTAAACAAAGAGCCAACCAACATGGAAATAGGCTGTCAAATAGCAAGTTAGTGAAGGATCTAACTTAAACATTGTTTAGATTTACGAAGCAAAGGAAAAATTTACATTTTCACAACCAGCACCCGACATATACAAAACTAGCAAAACCAGCAAAAGAGCATAACATAATGTACTTGTAACTCTATAATATGCTGGTTGATCAATTTTTCCAAAATGATACTTAAAAGCCATTTGTTTTCTAATCACCCTTATCTCCTTTCCTTTAATTCTTGAATTGCATTGAACAACTTCCTCCGACTTCCAACCGCAGAAATTCCCATTTCTTTGAGATCATTAAATGTAAGCAATGGCAGAGTTTCATCATCCACTTCATGTTTTTCAAATAATAAACCATACTTCTTAAATCCAAGCTCTTCAAGCCATTTCCTAACACTATTTGGATTGCTATTATAACCTTTTGTTTTATCATTGAGCACTTCTTCTTTTGACCCTTTTCTTGGCTTCTTGTTTAAGGAACCAACTTTGGTTTTACATGTACTCTTCTTTTGCCTCTTAAATTTGGTTCCAAGACATAATATTGCATTGTTAATATTGTCACAACTAGCCAAATCAGAAACTGATTTTGACATTTGTTGAGGCAGCGCTAGAACATGACTATTCTCTGAATCTTTACATTGTAGGAATTGAGTTTTCCATCTCTGATTACCAAAATTTCTCTTATTTATATTGGAAATGCCACATGCAGCAGGAATATCTCCAACTTCACTCAGTCTAACATTTCGTCTCCTTTGCCTCTTACACTTCATGCTGAGTACATGCATTCTAACAAATTTAGTCAAAATTTTACATATCAAGTTATTCTTAGTAAAAAGTTTAAGCTGATGTATGAGATGAGAGTTACTGAATCAGAACACAAGTGGCATTGTGTTAGCACAAATATTGGACACGTGGAAAGGTGAAAAACCTAGTTAAAGAGTTGAATGAATACTTTACAAGGTGATAAACAGACAAGTGGATGACACATCTTTAAGCTGATGTAATTTATGTGAGTGATTAAACCAGAGATATTGCTTTGAAAGATTTCACACATGTGGCAAGGTTTAAAATCTTACTCCCTCCCCTCCGGTCCATTTTAATTGATTTTGTTTTTTGACTATTTTCATATATATTAGGGAATTTAACTTTTTGCCTTAATTAATAAAATTGACCAAATTAACTTTTATTTGTTTCTTAAAAATATAACAAATACTCTTAGACTCTTTACTCCACGAACAACTTTTAAAAAAAAGTTAATTCTTTCTTGATATTTGAAAAAATTAAATATTTAGGGTTAAGAAATCAACTAAAGTGAATTGGAGTGAGTAGTTTTAGCATTACATGCGGTACTTTCAAGGTGCGTGGGAGACAAGTGGATAAAATAAGTAAAGTTAGTTACCTCATGAACAATAAGATAATTAGCACAAAAAAAAAAAGAACAATAAGATAGACAATTAATTACAGTAAGTCTAAACTACATTGATAAAAAAAGTTAATCGTCAAATTAGTTTACAAGTTAAATTTGTTTAAGAAAATGATTTAATTTATATATAGTGATAGTACGTAAAAACAATTATATTTATTTATGTATTTTAACATATCATATCATTTAATTTGTCTTATTTTTCAGATTGCTAATTATACTTTTTATAAGTGATTGTTGTAATATTTTTAAGTAATTTAGTTATATAAATATATTCTTTTATAAGGTCGTGTATAGATTTAAGGGGAAAGAATCCTGAAAGAATGGAGAGCAACAGGTACATGTGGCCTTTCCTCTTTACTGGCAAATTAGTCTGCTACCATATTTTGCTCACTGTATTAGTGATATAACGGAGGATTACCCAACTGGTTGATCAATTATCTATAGTGATTAACCATATTAGCATGATGCAAATTAGAACTATTTAGGTAGTAGCTCAATCTAGAGTCTAGACTTCATTATATGCGTAGTTTTGACATTTCTTAGTATATCATAAGAGAAAGTTCAAGTAGATGCAAACTCTTAGGGGTGTTCATGATTAGATTTTTCCCTTAAAAAAATCAAATCAAGTAAGTTTGTTTTTCAAATATTGGAATCAAACCAAATCAATTGAGTTGGATTTTTATCTATTCAGTTTATATCTGTTTTTGAATTTTCTTAAATATGAGACATACACTACCAAATACATATTCCGACGACTATATTTCAATATAACACTATCAAATCATAATTTCTCCAGCCATGCCCCATGACCCCTTGGACGCGTCTCATGGCGTCCTAGCAAGCCTCCCAACGCCTAACGCCATGGACGGTCCCGTGGTCTTGGCAGCGCCAAGTGACAAGCGCGCATGTGCCCCTGTCGCCCTACCGATAGCCCTCGCCCAGCCGCAAGCAGATGCCAACAGCGCCGCGCGCACAAACCGTGATGCCAAAGACAAGGTTGCTGACAACGGACCTGTTTCTACCTTGTAGAAAATTAAGTCATTTTCATTGTAAATATAGAGTAGTTTTATGTCATGTACTTCCATTATGTTCCTCTAGCTTAGTTAGGTCAAGTCCTGTAAATTTGGTTTATTTTTTTCGTGCATTATTAGGGGGATCAAACAATCAAACTTTCTAGCAAGCAAGCAATTCTCTGTACTGGTGTCTCTCCCCCTCGACACCGTGTTGCTTTTCTGTAATAGTTTTTATTAATGCAATCAAGCTTTCTTTCATTCCCAATTTTCTTTTCTGTTATCTCAATTGATTTTATCATTGATATTCCTGTACGGCACTGACAATCTAGTCTAGCGTACGGAGGGGATCTCAATTGGCGGATAGTAACTTGACGGACATCGGTTGCTTAGCCTTGCGTCGCCCTTCTAAGGAATCTCAGGAAGGCGTCGCATAACAGTTGGTATCAGAGCCTAGGCTCGACATCGGACGAGGGAACACATTGCCATTATCATCATTTCTGACCATGGGGATCACACCGCGACCCTTGAAGAGACGGTTGACGTACTAATTGTTAAATACTGAAACAGTCGTAAATATCGATTATTAATTACTTACCAATATCGACATTTTCTCCATTTGTGGTTGATTCAGTCGCAAATCCTAATTAAATTTTGTTAGAAATTTTTAATTTGCGACCTAATCGATCGCAAATCTGTGTAATTTCTAGTGAAATTTGCGACTGATTCAGTTGCAAATGTGGGCATATTTAAGCAGAATTCTGTTGTATTTCTAATTACACCACATGCCAAATAAAACAGCCAACTAAACACCAGACTCGACCTTTATTTATTATTTTCACGATAAATAAAGAAAAGAAAGTAAAAGAAGTAAGAAAGCAAACACACAACTTTTAAACTAATACCAAAATAGATAACTACATAATATTTATACCTTTATTCACCACCAGCCGCATGTGTCCAAATTGCAGTCATATCTTCCGGAGACGGCTGAGTTTGTCGCCATGCATCAAGCTCAATATGATACTTGTCCTGAGATAAAAAAAAATATAATACACGCTATATAAATAAAATAAATCAAGAGAGAAAAATAATATAGTGTTGGTGTTGGGATCGTACAAATGTCTCTGAAGCACACGATTCGACTTATCCTTCTCTTGTGCGGTCCTTCTTCTTCTTCTTCTTGTGGGTCTCCGCAAATACCTCAGCATAAGTCACATCTCCCCATGTTCATTTTTCTGAAATTAAGAAGTAATTATATATATTATTTTTATTTTTTTTATGACCGAGAAATCCGTCTGGGGCCGATCCTTTGGACCAACCGCAGCCTTCGAAACTCGGTGGATAATGGGCCCGCCTCTCTACCTTTTTTATTTAAATACCAGGTTTTACTTTGCATGGTGTGGGGGCTTGAACCTGTGACCTAAGACACAAATCTACCACCCTTTGCCGCTTGAGCTAGTCCCTGGGGGCTATATATATATATATATGTGTGTGTGTGTGTTAAATTTGCATACTTGTAAAACTAAGAATATTTTATAATTAAATTATCATTCTCAAACGAAAGGCTGCAAAGCTAATTGAAACTCCAGTATGCAACGCTCCACCTTTAGTAGAAGCTCTATTTACCTTTGCTTGTTCACTCTTCTTCTTCCACTCATTCCACTCAGAGGTGTTTCACTTCACCAAGAGATGACCAGAGACATCTTCACGTATCCAATCAGGTATGGTGCCACATTTCCTAACAACATGATGTGAATATGATATCCGCTTTTGTGCTCTCTTTTCGAAGTTCTCATTCACCTGGTTTTCAAGTGTAGGCTGCCATACGCACCTAACCTGCAAAATTGAATAATAATATTAGATGAATGAGGATAAGTATTAATAAAAAATAATTTATTCTTACCTTAAATTGTTGCCACATATTCATTCTGATCTGGTACGATATCAGTCTCCAGGAATTTCACGGCTCGTGAAAAAATGGCTTCATAGATTTCATCACCATATGCGTGGCATGAAAGGATGGCAAAAACCTACATTTAATTTAACATATAAAATTTCATTAAATTCATTATATGCAAAATTTTATTGAAAGATTTTAAAAGGAAATTAAAGGAAAACTCACCCGTCGCCATGGGGAACGATAACTAGCCGATGAAGATGATCGTACTGTACAGTCCCTCCAGTATACTGTCTCACGGTACCAGGAACTGTAGAAAATCAACATCATTTACGCTATCAAGATTCTCCCCATGAGCAGTCCACACATAATATTTTTCATAAATCCCTTTTTAAAAAGATGACATGTAACAACATCTTCTCCCAATAACTTAACACACTTGCATTTCACACAAGGGCACCTAATCGTTCATTCAATACGAAAATTATCAAGTGTCCTTACCTTAGCAATAAATCCAGCAACCCCTTATTTATATTAATCCCTTAACCCCACAGGATGATTCCTATTATACATCTATCTATGATGCGCAAATATCATCTACACAAACAAAAAAAACTAGAAGTTGACATATTTATTTTATTTATACCACTTACTAAGCTATATTCTCCCAAAGGTTATCTAAATAGTTTAATTATATATTTTACTATAATACTTGAGTGATTTCAATATTAATATGTACATTAAACAATTATAAACAAAAAAGTCCTAAAATATAAAAATTAATCTAATTTATTTTAAATTAGCATATGATAGCGCTTTAATACTTAATTAATTGTATTTTCTTCATTTCGTTCCAATAATAAACAATGTAACTAACATATAGATAGGGCATGGAGAATATTCAAACGAAAAGCCGAAACAGAGAAGTATTAGCACTTAAGTTGTTTCTTTACTAACATAACATGAATGTATAAAAATTCTAACTCTTTAAAATATTGTTCAACCCTAACTATTATAACCTAAATTATACGAAGTATTAGTACTTAAGTTATTTTTTAGTTATTTTTTTTATATAAACAAGAATTCCATACTTAGAGAACATACTTCTAATTTGTTTTCTTGATTTACTATTGGATACATATAAGTATACTAGCCATTTTCACAAGAACATCTAACTAAAAAGAAAAAATTAGTTAATTAATCTAAGCAAGTAAGTTTTTAACAAGTCACTATATACATATTATATTACAAAAATTATTGCTAATTTATCTACACTATATTACAAATTATATAGCTAATTTATACATACTATTTTACAACATTAATACAAAAAACAAAACCTGGAAAACGACCAACGGATCTGCTACCGAACCACTGCCGGAGGGGAGATGCGCTGTCGGATTCCTGCACAAAAAACGAGCTAAACAACTTGGGAACAAGTGAGAGTGAGAGAGAGGGAAATCATACTTTATATGGTTAGATTAGAGGAGAAAACCAAGAAATAACGTAGGTGGGGGAAGAAGAGAAGAGGGGAGGAGAGGGAAAAAAGCTAGAGAAGAAAGAAGAAAGAGAAAAATATGGGTTATGGTTGTATTATAAAAACAGATTCGCGACCGAATCGGTCACAAATTTCAAATTGCGACTGATTCGTCACAAATCCCGTTGATCAGTCATACCTCGTTTTTATTGCAGATTCGACCAAATCGGTCGAAATATTTAATTTGATTTTTTTTAATTTTAATTTTTGTTACTAATTCAGTCGCAAACTATTCGCAATTTTGAGCCAAATATTAGTCGCAATGTTTGTGACTAATTCAGTCGCAAACTATTCGCAATTTTGAGCCAAATATTAGTCGCAATGTTTGTGACTAATTCAGTCGCAAACTATAATCAGTCGCAATTTTGAGCCAAAAATTAAAAACAAAATATTAACATGTATTTTTAATAAAATCTACGATCGAATCAATTGAAAATTGCGACTGAATTAAATCGGTCGGAATTATTCAGTCGCAAATTTGCTGTTTTTTAGTAGTGTCAATTACTCTTTGAATATAACACTATCAAATCAATTACTCTTTGAGAAAATTATCACTCCATTACCAAGATATACTGATGACAATTGAATCAAATAGTGATGAATAACTTAAGAACTCAATTAAAATAATTTTGTAACGACCCGGCCGATCGTTTTGAGTAATACAACTCTGTTTCCCTATTTACTCCTCAAATTGTACTTTACAGTTGTTGTATGAATTGTCGGGGTAATTGGTTCGGGTCCAGTGAGGTTTTTGAAGGAATTGGAACTAAGAGCTTTAAAACTTAAGTTAAAATAGTGACTGTATGCGGACTTATGTGTAAACGACCTCGGATTCGAATTTTAATGATCCCAATAGCTCTGTATGGTAATTTTGGACTTAGGAGAGCGTCCGAAAAATTATTTGGAGGTTTGTAGTGGAATTTGGCTTAAATTACCGAAAGTTGAATTTTTAGGAGGTCCGTAAGGAAATGCTGGAACTGCTGCCTACTGGTGTGATTGCACCTGCGAAGATTTTGATCGCAGGTGCAAAGCCGCATGTGCGTGAAATAAGCAGCAGAAGCAGCCAAGAGTGGGACTGGGCAGTGCTCGCAGGTGCGTGGAATTTGCCGCATCTGCGAGGCCGTAGGTGCGAAAGTGTTGGCGCAGATGCGAACTGGGGCTCGTGTGAGGCGACCACAGGTGCGAAGGGGAATGCGCATCTGCGATCTCGCAGATGCGAGAAAAGGGCCGCAGATGCGAGGTTTTGGAAGGCTGGCTATTTTCGCAGGCGCGTATTTTTGTCCGCAAATGCGGATGCGCAGGTGCGAGCCCAGGCACCACAGGTGCGGAAATGCATGGGCAGTGTTTAAAACGATGGTTCCGAGATTGTTTTCTCATTTTCAGATTTTGGAGCTGGGGTTGGGCGATTTTGGAGAGAAAACTTTTCACACAGCTTGGGGTAAGTGTTCTTAACTTCCTTGTAATTATATTCCATGAATTAATCTTCATTTTTGGTGTAAGATTATTGAATCTTCAAGAGAAATAGAAGAAAATTTCTATAATGTCACAAAATGAATTTTTCAAGTTTGAATACCGATTTGGAGTCGGATTTGAGTGAAATTAGTATGGTTGAACTTGTAATTGGATGTGTTGTCGTATTTTGTGAGTTTTGTCGAATTTCGAGACGTGGTCCCCACGGGTGATTTTGGGGCGTAATTCGAATTTTATGGAAAATATTAGTATTTTGATAGGGAATTAATTCTTATAAATTGTGTGGATTGAGTCAAATTATTGTGACTCGATTAGAGCCATTTGGAAGTTCATACGCGCAGAATGGAATTTCTGGAGTATTGCTTAGCTTGCTCGATATTGGATTTAGCTTATTCGAGGTTAGTAACTCTTCTAATCTTGAAGTTGAGGGTATGAACCCTGAATATATGTATTTCATGAATTGTTAGGAGGTGACGCACATGCTAGGTGACGGGCGTGTGGGCGTGCACTATAGAAATTGTGACATAATTATTTCTGTGGAATTTTGTAGTTAAATGATCTTGGCATTTTCCATGCGTTTTATGAGTTAGAGAAATTAAGCTGAAAAACATATTAAAAATCATGATTGAGATTATGTGCAAGTATTATTGGGACCCACAAAGGTCATATTGCTGTGAATTATTTGTTTTAAATTGAAAATTCATACTCGGTCATATTCATTTCATTGCATATCATAACTCAATTTTATGACTCTATTTTGAAGCATATAAATATTTTGGGACGAATGCCCTGTTTTACTTAAATGCCCGAGTGGCTTGAGAGGTTTATGACTTAGTGAGGCCAAGATCCTGATTTGAGAGGATATTTATGGGATCGGGCTGCACGCCGTAGCATGTTACATATTTATGGGATCGGGCTGCACGCCGTAGCATGTTACATATTTATGGGATCGGGTTGCAGCATGTTTGATATCGGTCGAAGGCTTGATTGTGAGGATGAGTGTGGATCGGGGTTGCCCGCTTGCAGCATACTTTATTATAATAGCACGTGAGTTGTCCGTGCAGATTATAGCGCTTGGGCTGAAGGAGCCCCTCCGGAGTCTATACACACCCCCAGTGAGCGCAGGTACCTACTGAGTGCGAGTGCCGAGTGCTGAGTGATTGTGAGGTACATCCGAGTGGCAAGAGTGATTGTGAGGTATGCTCGAGTTGCAAGAGTGATTGTGAGGTATGTCCGAGTGGCACGAGTGACTGTGAGGTTTGCCCGAGGGGCTGTATATGAGTGATGTTCTGCCCGAGGGGTTGTTTATGATTTTATCATTGAATTGCATCGTATTGACATGCACACATGACATACAGACATATATATGTATTTTTTTTCCCATGTTGTATAACATCACATCATTCATGATTTCTCACACATTTTGATAGATGGGCATAGTGATGCATTTGTTCTACACGGATTATCCGGAAGGAAAATGAAACATATTATTTATTATTGAAAAGGTTTTTAGAGAAATTTGTTATTTTCAAACTATCCATATTATTGGCAACTTCAACAAACGATTTGGGTATTCACTGATGTATTTGAAAGAAAGAACTACTATTTTGAAATCATTATTTGGCTAAGTATTTTATCCCTGAGTTACTTCCGGTATTATTTACTTTATGTTGTTATAGATTGTTGTGTACTATTGGTTGTGGACCCGACCTTGGTGGAAACTCGTCACTACTTTCAACCTACAGCTAGGCTTGTTACTTACTCAGTACATGGGGTTGGTTGTACTGATACTACACTTCTGCACATTGTGTGCAGATGTTAGTTGTACCTGCATTCCTGTTGTAGCCGCCTCTTGTTCAAGGTAGTCATAGATTTATAAAAGCTCTGTTTATAAATTTATTCAAACAGACTATGTATTTATTTCATTTTCACTTTATATACTCTATTCTTAGAAGCTCATGATTTGTACTACCAGTTCTTGGGGATTGTATAAGATCAGGATCTTTATTCACTTAAATTTCTTTAAAAATTATTATTGAAATTGGTTACTTGGAAATTGGCTTACCTAACGGGATGGGTTAGGTTCCATCACGACTAGTTAGATTTTGGGTCGTGAAAGGTGGTATCAGAGCTCTAGGTTCATAGGTTCTACAAGTCATGAGCAAGTGTATAGTATAGTCTTGCGGATCGGTATGATGACGTCCATACTTATCTTCGAGAGGCTACATGGCATTTAGGATATATACTTTCCATCTTTCTTTCCTTATCGTGCGGGTTTGATTCAGCTTGAGACATAACTCTTTGAATTCCTTCCACGTATTAGTATGCGCACACGAGCGCTCAGTATCACTTGTGTATCCCCGGCTTGTGATTCCATGAACGATGTTGGAGATGTGTATTCTATGTTCTGGTGATGGGCAAGTCTGGAGGACTTGAGGCCAGGTTTACACCGTAGCTTAAACTCGGTAGCTTCAGTTGTAACACGTACAATTGGACTTATATGTCCGGTAATGACCGTACGGTGGAATTTGTGGCTCGATGAGCGGTGAAATGCGGTGTGATGGGTATGACGTAACTGTGGGATGTGTTAAGACGATTGGAATATAACAAGAAGTGTTTCCTTGAAATGTAAAGGAAAAGTCCATTGGGTGCTTGATTTTCGATTTGATGTGACGAACAGTCTCGGGTAATGAATGTTTTGAAGGATCTTTCCCGTTGTTAAATTGTGGAACAAATTAAATTCTCATGTCTTGTTAATGAGTTTGGACTCAAAAAGATTAAGTGATTGCATAGTAATTGTGGTTGCGAAAGGGTATAACAAAATGTCAATTTGAGGCTGAGCAGTTGGGTTATCTCCTGCAGAGTAATTTACGTAGGTGTGTTCCCTATAATGTTGAGTGGAGAGTTTCTTTTCTACCAGTGGAGGGTATGTGTTGAGATTTGAACTTGAATCTGGTTGAGAAAGTTGAATTGACTGTCAAGAGAAATAAACGCATGTTTAGCGGATGATTGAGGTATTTTATGGTTGGCGTTGTATGAGCTTGAGAAGAATTTTCCGTTGAACTGACGAAAGTATTAGGGCAGTATTAGAG